>VUQK01036022.1:7083-20408 GCA_015106715.1 Bujurquina vittata | reverse complement strand
ACGAGGATTCTCACTGCTCCATTTCCCTTATCCAGATGAGAGTGTGCTCCATGTAATAGGTAGAGGATAGCGCCCTCCACACCAACGCCTGGGAATGGCCGCTCCAATGTCTTCATTAGATGGGAGGTGAGTGCCACCGGTCGGAAGTCATTCATCACGTGGCCGGTCCTTCTTTGGGACTGGAACAATGCAGGATGTCTTCCAGAGGGTGGGCACTCTCTCCAGTTGCAGGCTGAGGATGAAAGATTTGTTGGAGTGGTTCACCCAGTTCAGCAGCGCAGGTCTTCAGCAGCCGGGGGCACACATTGTCTGGGCCCGCCGCTTTCTGGGGATGAAACTTCCTCAGATGACCCCTGACCTGGTCTGCAGTAATGCTCGCAGAAGTCTGTGTTGTGTTGGGGGAGGGAGAGGGCAGGGTTACTGTGTTGTCTGAAGGGAGATGTTTTGAGGGTAGGAGGAGAGGTGGCTGCAGTGAAGGGGAGTGTGGGGTGGACACCGGCTGATTGAACCGGTTGAAAAAGTTGTTCAGTTCATTTGCCCTCTGTTCTGTTTTTTATTATCACTTCAATATGAAAAAGTGGTGATAATGGTAAGCTGCTCCTGGAGTTGTGGTATTTGCCAGTGCTTTACGCTGCTTCTCCAGGAGCAATCTTCCACTATTGCCAGAAGCCAGGCTAAGTGAGTGTGTTTTATGGGTCAGTCTCATTAGATACGACCTTTCTCTTAACACTTGGTGAACAACAAGGTTATATAAGGATTTCTCTCATTCTTTTCATTTCAGTTCAAATCATTTTTATTTATATAGCGCCAAATCACAACAGTCACCTTTATATTGCAAGATAGAGAAAACACAACAAAACTACAATGCAATGCATCAATCCCCAGCAGCCGTAATTAAGGGAGGGTCACCTGATCCAGCCCTAAGCTTGATCAAAATTGTCTGTCTCCTGAATCCAAACTGAGAGCTGTTTTACAGAGGGGCCTGAAAACTGAAAGCTCTGCCTCCCCTTCTACTTATAAGCATCCAAGGAACAACCAGTAAGCCAGCACTGACGTGGTCTATTAGGATGATACAGTACTATGAGGTCTTTAAAATAAGGTGGGACCTGATTAATGAAGGCCCTGTATGTAGAAGGATTTTAAATTCAATTCAGGATTTGACAGGGAGCCAATGAAGAGAAGGCAGTATTGGGCGAAACATGTCCTCTCTTTCTGGTCCATGTCAGTACTCTAGCTGCAGCCTTTTTTACCAACTGAAGGCTTTTCACGGCGCTTATAGGACAGCCAGTAATTTATTACAGCCAAGCCTAGAAGTAATAAATGCATGACTTAGCTTTTCAGCATCATGCTAATTTCAGAGATATTGCACAAATGTAAAAAATCAGTCCTACATATTTGTTTGGACATTGAAGGACAAATCATAACTTATTCCTCAGTGTTACTGGATAAGGTAATGTTGTCTAGAGTAAGTATCATATTGATTTGAAATCCTATTGGCAAGCTTCTTCACCCCTTAGTTGATGAGAAAAAGAATAATAGCAGAGTTGGTAGCAGCACACCAGCCAGTTATTTGAAATAATTACATTAGAAAGTCAAACAAAAGTACATCTTGCTGTCATTTAACATTCAGTGAATTGGCTCAATTAATAGTGAATAATGATTCATTTACTATAGATGTAGCTAATTCACTGAAAGTTGCTTTTTTTTAAAGTGCTGAGTTTTTGTTTAACACTCATTATTGTTTTTAATGCTACTTGGTAACGTGAACACACAAACACCACTCTCACGGTTGACAATGTGATTCTCCACTACTCTCATTATACTGCAAAACGCATTAGCAAGGATCCACACTTAGATTAATTGAAACATTGCTTTACAGTCCTAGTTCATATTCATCCTGGAGATGTTGGACGGGGTTGAGATCTCGACTCAGTACTTAGCAGCATGGTTCCTCGCAGCAAATTAGAGCTGGCTTTATGACTGTGATAGCATTTTTATAATTAAGGTTTTAAAGTTGTGAGATGCCTGTGTCCTTTGGGTGTGACCATAGTCTTTCCCTAAACATAACCACCTAGTTTTGGTGCCAAAATGTGACAAGAGAGTGACACAAAAATCCTTGGCCTGTTTTTCCCTAATGCCAAACTCCCCAACTCCACCTCCTAAAGTGGACTATAGGCAAGGGAATTTGATAGATAACTGACAACAGGAATTGCTAAGACATAGACTAAACTGAGAAAAATAAAGACAGAGCAAAGCATAGAGTAGAGTACCATTTAATGTGACTCAGCTAAAGATAATAAATACAAAGTCTGACGATTAAATGAAGGCATTGACAAGATAAGGCTTTACGATGGCATGAATCACAATTTTTTTGTACTCATATTGCATAAGATTTGCACGCTGATACATACTGGCCTGAGTTGGCAACATTTATGAGCAAATGTCCCCGAAAGAAGACAAAGAAAGAAAAAAAAGAAAAGAAAGGACAGATCACTAAATCAATCAAGCAAATTCTATTCCCAATCTCCCCCCAACAAACCGGCTTCTCATCTTCCTGTTGAGCTGAGCCTCATTTCCTTCATATTGATGCTTTCTGCCTTCACTGGCTCATTCACCTCCTGTCTGTGGAAATAATAACTGTATTTTCCAGGTTTGTAGGTGAACGTTGGCTTGTGGAACCCTGAATCCCTCCAGTCTGTGTAGGCGTCTTCAATGATGTCTCTGCAGCCTACAACCTTAGCGATGCCCACTTTGGGCTGGAAGACTTTGCTTTTGTATCCCTGTGGGTGGTATGAAAGATACTCTTCCCTCTTGCTTTCATTTTTATTGTCTTCATCATCATTGTCGTCGTTATCAAAACTATTGCCAATAATCACCAAGTCAGCTTGGATGACTTCCTGCTCTTCATCCTCAGCATTATCATAGCCTATGAAGATCATTGTGACAGGTTTGAACTCTAGCTTCACTGGCAGTGAGCTGACAGGGTTCAGAGAGGCATTATTTACTGCACATGAGAGCGAATCTTTGTTAAAATCACCTGAGCCGTCTATAAGGAAATCAGGATTAGATTTGCAGCTGGCCAATGAATAAACTGGCTGCATGGGTGCAGGCATTCTTTCGGGCCTAAATTGCTGGACTACCGGGTTCGGACTGCTTGTATCTGTCCTGCTGTTGGTGAATCCTCTTGGAATTTTACTCCAAAAGTGTGACTGGGGAATTAGAGACTTGTCGCTCAGAGACTCATCAGGAATGTGCATTTTGGCCCTCTCTCCAGCTTGTCGTGGTTTTGAAGTGGAGTTTTGATGGATAAGGTTAGGGCTGTGGGTTTTGTTTGGGGATTTATGATCCTGCAGGCCTTTGCTGCAAGTTTGTTTCTCATTTAGGGTTTGACATGCATTTCTGGATGAGTACATGCCCCGCGAGGGGCTGGAGCTGGGTGCTGGGGTTAGAGATTTAGTTGATGTCCTGGGTGTTCCTGTGTAGGGCACAGAGTAGACAGGTAAATGATAATCCACCTCAGTAGGCACCTCGTCTTCAGTGGCCTGACGCAGAAGCTCTTCTAACATTGTAGGCGTCATCTCTCCAACTGCTCCACTGTGGACTTCAGTTCTGTCTGAATTCAGTGCATATACAGACTTGTGCTGATCACCATACACCTTTATCCCAGTGTTTTCAATGGTTTCTGGGGTGATTGTTGCGGTTGACACCACCTGACTCTTGCCTGTTTTCTTAGCATATTCCACACAGATCTTCATTGCAAATGTAGCTGGAATGAAAGCCATAAATTAATTCTTAGGACACAGACTGAACAATAACTTTTGAAATATTACTGAACCTTTTCTAATGTTAAATTTGAAAAAAAAAAGCGTCATGTAACAGTGAAATAGTGATACACTATGTTGCCAAAAGTATTCCCTCACCCATCCAAATCATTGAATTCACATGTTCTAATCATTTCTGTAGCGACAGGTGTATAAACCAAGCACCCAGGTATGCAGACTGCTTCTACAAACATTTGGGTTAACCCTAACCCGAACTCTGTGCCCTCAGGTGCTCAGTGAATTCCAGTGATGTTCCGTGACAGGATGCCACCTGTGTAACAAGTCCAGTGACGATATTTGCTGGCAACTAAATATTCCACAGTCAACTATTGGCCTTATAACACACTGGCAGCATTTGGGAATGACAGCAACTCAGCCACAAAGTGGCAGGCGGTGTAAGATCACAGTGCAGGGTCAGCTGATGCTGAGGCATGTAGTGGAAAATTTATGGTTTAACTCAAATAACCTCTGTGTGACTCTGCTGGCATGTAATTGTAATTTCCTTGTACAAAGACTGACTGTGCAAAGATGAGAAAAGAAAACAACTAAAATGTAAGCCATGTTCAAGGTCGTAACGCAAGACATCATGCTGGTGCCTACATGATGCAGTTGATTCAGGTTAATCACTATAGGGACAAAAATCAATCCTTAACTTGGGCTAATCACCACAGATAATTGATGCAGGTCGATGGAAACAGCTGACTGCCACAGGCAGATGAAGGTTAATGGCATTGGTTACATAAGTGATGACTTACTAGGATCAATTCACAAATACACGTTGGTTGATCTAGAGATTGGCTCTTTAAGATTAAAAGTGAATAAGCCAGACTTTGACATGAAGAACCCAAAATCCAAAACAGAAAACCCAGCTGAAATGAAGTATGACCTAAAATAGTCAAAATGTACAATTTATGAAAAACAAACATGGTCAGGAAATATTGCAACAATAAAATGTGTGCATAAATAAGTTTAAAAAAATAGATTTTAGTAGGAGAGAAATTAATCCAAAAAAAGAGAAAAAACAAAAAATGAAGATGAAGAGAGAGGGAAAGCAAAGTAATCAAAAGAAAACAAATTGTGTGACTGTGGTGATAAGTCAATAAATAGTAATTTATGAATTTAATTATTAAATGATTTAAAATATTCATAGATTTACAGTGTGAAGACAATGAATCTGCATTTCTGTTGTCACCATTTTGTCCTGTCAACTTGTTGGGTGCAAATTCTACGTATAATCCAGTTGACTGTGTCAGGGAAAGATGGCTTGGTTATAACACCAGTGAACAGAATGTTGGAGATGGTTAAATATGAGTCAGACTTTCAGCTGTATGCATATGAATGCAGCCTCCAACAGACCTCTGCATTTCCAGCTGTGAGCTAGTGGAGCACAACACACACACCTCATTGCAGGAAAGAAGAGTCACTCAGTGGATGTATTGAGAATGTGTTCTTTGGACAGAAGATAAATTAAGGATCATGTTTGAACAAATCAATAACTCAAGGTCCTCCATAGAGAAGGGTGTTAATTATATTAGCTGAAAATTACTCTCAAATTTGGAACTTCCTGTTCCTACATGACTTCACACCAGTGCACGAAGCGGTCCATAAAGATGTGGATGAGCAAGTTTGGTGTGTAATTACTTTACTGGGCTACACAGTCCTGTCATCAACCTGATAGAACACCTTTGGGATGACGTGAAGACTGCAAGCCAGGCCTTCTCATCCAACATCAGTGTCTGACCTTACAAAGGGTCAAAAATTCCCACAAACACTCCTAAACCTTGTGGAAAGACTTCCCAGAAGAGTTGAAGCTGTTGAAACTGAAAAGGGTGGGCCAACCTCAGGTCACTCAAGTTCATTTATGTGTGAATGTAGATGAGCAAATACTTTTGGCAATACAGTATATCAGCTTGGGTTTACTGATTACTTTTATAAACTATGAACTCTGAGTATGTTCACCTTGAGTTGAGTTAACCATGTGTGTGAGCACAGAAAGACAGCATCATCAATATGTGCCTGCCTTCGGGTGGATTCAGTTCTGGGTTGACCCATGACACTGGCTTTCAGGGAAAATCTGCGTTTTAGACTCTGAATTTCACACGCCATGCCTTTCAAAATGTTTTTTGACCATTTAAATCATTCGATCAAACAGTCTTTATGCAAACTGCATTTAAAAAGTCACTTTAAAGCTACATTTTCAGAATCTTAAAGCCTCATCTTTTCTCAAATATTTGCATAAATGTGACATTTTCCAACCAATATCACTGAATAAAATATGACAAAAGACTTACTGATCAGTGTATTGCCTAAAGCTGTATACAGAGAAGGGTGATTTAAACTTTGATTGCTACAGTAAGGTATATTAAATGTTTCCAGTGCAAGGAAATTGGCTGACAGTCTGACAACATTATGATAATAATAATGCCTTACACTTATATACCGCTTTTTATGGTACTAAAAGTAGTTTACAATTTTGTGCACTATTCATTTATACCTCAGTAATACTTGGTGTTGGTAAGCTACTACTCCCTGGGGCAATCTGACAACATGTGCTCAGACACGGACTCGAACCGGTGACCCTCCGGTTGCAAGGTGAGCGCCTAGCCACTGTTCCACTGTTAATTGACATCTAACCAGGATTTGAGTTTAAATGATTCCCTTTCTGGAACAGAGAACCCAGTTTTTCCCTCATCTCAGGGTTAACAAACTGTTAGCTAAACCTGTTTCTTGGAATAGGGCCCGTTGTATGAGGTCTTCCAGTCCCTGTACCGGCACCCTTGCTGCCTCATCAAGACGGACACAGGTCACACTTGTGTGTCTGCACCACAGTAATATTTTTATAGGCTTTCACAGAGGAATACCTTTCTTTGGTTCATGGCTACCAGGCTCACATACAGAATGGGTGTCTGATGGTGATGGAATATCTGGTAGTGGTGAAGGCGCATGAGGCATCACATCTGAGAAGAATATGAGAGCAGTGAAATAAAAGCAAACATATGGAAACGTTAGCTATATTTGGTGAAAAAAATAAATTTAATATATCATTACATTAGCAATACGACACTCATGTTAACATTTTAACATTTGTTATAGTATGTCACAACAAAGACGTGGTTAGCTTATACCTAAAATATCCTTACAGAGCGAAAAGCTGTTCCCCTTAGAATTAAAAGGTTCTGACATTTTTTACGAAATTGACTTATTGTCATTCTTATTCTCTGACCACTTATCAACAATATGTAAGATTTGGTTTTCAATTATAAACAACTTTGGCCATTTTAGTGACAAAACAAAATGTTTCCATCAGCAAAATCAAGCTTTAACTTGGTATTATAAGAGTTTATCTTATAATACTTGAAATGTTCTCAAGAAATCCAATCAGGTTGCTTCTTTTTTGTAATATTGGTGTCCGGCACAATGTCAAGCAAAGGAGCAGAAGAGACGCAAGAGAAACTGTGTTCTGAAATTCTGAACTTTTTATAATTTTAGATCATACTGTTTTTGCACTGTTAGCTTTCAAGCTGGTGAGCTAATGCTAGTTTTGTATTGTTTGTCTGTAGTCAGTGCTAACATAAAGAACCAAACAATGTAGTTGGTAACACTGAGAGTAGTGAAAGGTTGTTATACAAGTTACCTCACATATGAAATACTATTGATTGAAGAATGACTTTCTGAATGCCACTGTAACCCCTGGCAGTGGTACCATGTTAGTGAGCTGTCTCTATTTTTATTTCTGTCATCAAACTCCTGAAGAGCAAGTAAAAGTAGAAACAATATCAAAAAAGGGACCGTAAAGAAATTGTTAAATATTTCCTGAAAAAATACAACGGAAATAAAAAGCCATTGACAGTGACATTATTATAGCAAATTGCTTTTGATTGAAGAACCAAGTCTAGGGCTCACTTTTTCAACATGAGCTTAATGAAATGTTTGATTTTTTTAAAAATGTTAAATTTTAAAATTTTGTATTAGATGTTGTAGCATCGAAAAATTAAAAGGTAAAACTTTGTTGAGTATTGTATTCTTCCACTTCTTTTAAAAGGAAATCTGTACATGAAAATATCTGACATGAAAGAAGAATTAAAAGTCACAAATCATTCAATTTGATTTGTGGACCATATTTGTGGACACTCTGCTACTTCAGTAATTTTATGGTTTAAAACTTACTATAAGTTAACGATTTTTCATTCCTTGAAAATCAGTAGCTGTCACATTTTGTTGAACCTTACAATTCCAAAGATTTTTTAAGTTTATAAAGTTCTATCTGTATTTCACTTGTTCCAAAAAAAACCCTTTGCACATTTAATAGGATTTTGATATTACTATTTAGAATATATACAGGGTGTGTTTAACAAGGCCTTAAGCTTAGGCCTGAATTGATATCAGCAAAAAGGAATTCATAAAGGGCCCCCTTAGGGCTCTCCAAATAAGGAATTGACTGTACATCCATATGATAAAGGACTTTATGATCGGATGAAGCTGTTCTCTAGACCTATATATGGGAGAAGTCAGAAATGTGGGAGTATATAACCTTTGTAGATCCTTTTCTGAACTGAGGTAGGACAATGGCTCATGCCTCTCCCAGATGACTTTTTGGAAGCGTCCGTTTGACACTGTTTTGTAATAAACCTCATTTATGCACTAAGACGTGTCAGTGAGGGTCATTTCTACGAGAAGAACACTCATCTAAGAAGATACAGCAGTTCCTTCATCGATCACGGTCCACGGCGAGAGTTTCAGCTTCATTCAAATACATGTTGAGGGCTTTGAGGTCATCTATGAAGGTCCGCCCCCAGGTGAGCCTTGGATGTTCGATGCCTCGTCGGCTTCCTGGAAGAACCCATTCTTTGGGATTCGGCTGTTGCATGCACCATGCGCGTAATACTGGCCGATGCTTTCCACGTTTCGGAGGTGTAAATCACCATTGTAATGATTATTGAGGCATAAAAGCAAAGTTTGATGTTGAGCGAAATGGAAGCAGATGACCAGATATTTTGCATTTGTGGGAAAATGGCTGAGGCCTTGCCAATACAGTTCTACAGAGATATCAGTCTCTGCATCTCCATCCCGCCCAATAATGCTGCCGAGGTATGTGAACCTCTCCACTTCCTGAAGGTCTTGCCCACCGATCTTGATTTTGGGCATGCCAGATTGGTTGCCAACGTGCATGACTTTTGATTTTTCCATGCTGATCCGAAGTTCAAACTTTCTGGGGTCCCGATATAAGTTTAATGTTGGACCCTGGACGTGGTGCCCGCCTTCTGAGAGCAGGGCAGTGTCGTCCGCAAAATCAAAGTCTCTAAGCCTTGTCTGTCTGTCCAGGTTAATGCCTGCGTCTGGCCCGGTCAGGGCTCTCTTCATGACAAAGTCGAGTGCCACAAGGGACCAGAAGGGCGAGAGGATACACCCTTGCCTGACGCCAGTCTCGATGGCGAGGGAGTTGGTGCGACCTGTGTCCGTCTTGATGCAGCTGCAAGGGTGGCGGTACAGGGACTTGAAGACCTCAACAAATTTTTGTGGGATGCCATTCAGATGAAGGATGTGCCAGAGCAGAGATCCTCACATCCAGGCCTCGAGAGCCGATGTCCTGCAGATTTTTCTCTGCTTCAACACACCTAAGTCAGTTATATACTGAGGAGGTAATTCAGCCATTTGATTCAGGTGTGTTGGATCAGGGACACATCTAAAACCATCTAAAACCTGCAGGACACTGGCTCTGGATGCGAGTATCCCTGTGCCAGAGGGACTCTCGGGTATGCTGTCAGATGCCTTTTTGAAATCGATGAAGTTGATTGAGCGTGGCTGCTTGTACTCCGCGCACTGCTCATTGATGTTCCTCAAAGCGAATATCTGGTCGGCGCATGATCGTCCTCTTCGAAAACCTGCCAGTTCCTCATGTAGACGTTGGTTGGTGACAGTTTGTAATCATAGAACTTTGTACTTTGATCGCCAATCGAAACTCTTGTTCAGTAATGTCGCCGTCCTCCACCTGCAGTACTCTGTGCTAGCTCTTGCTCAAAATTGTATGTGTTGGTGGGGTTTGGCTGGTTCAGCATTTCTTGCAAGTGTTCAACCCAGCAGGCATCCTGCTCTTCTTTGGTCAACAGAAGCTTTCCATTCTTATCCTTTATCAGAGCCAATGCCACCTTCTTGATTCTGGAGAGGTGTTTAGCGATCCGGTATAGAGTGCAGGTGCATTCAGCAGCTTTCTGAGCTTCAGAGCACTTCTGCTCTAGCCAGACCTTCTTGTCTTACCTGCAGCTGTGTTTCACTGCCCGATCCAGAGTGGCATACCCCAGTGCCATCGCCTGCCTGGTGTTGGAGTCTGGCGCTTGATCTCGTTTCTGTTGTGCCTCTTTTTTATTGGTCCATAAGGGCCCACGTCCTGTCTTGGATCCACTGTTCCTTCCTGCCTCGCAGCCGCTCAATAGTTTTATCAGTGCAGGAAGTTGATGTGTCCTTGAAACTTGTCAGTTGTGCTTCCATCTCGAGTGACGTCAGTGAAGGCTTCAAAATGATGTCAAAGCTGGATCTCAAAGGAAACCACCGTGTCTTGATCTTTGAGTTTCTCAGTGGTGAATGGGCGAGCAATTTTTGGTCTCCTGTCATGGCTGGCTCCTAAATGCCCTGACCCCTCTCGTCTCTGGTAGTTAGGAAAATCTAATGCTCAAGTAGCTCACTAAATGGTAGATGATTAGAACTCTGTTTTTTACTTACATGGAGGTATGAAAGAAGTTTCTCAGTGTAGGTTATTTTGGCCTTATGAAACATTATCTTGTCACAGATTAAATAAATGTCTTTTTATAGCATTCTTTTATTCAATTTGGTTCACTTTTAATCTGAACTCCTTGCTCCTCTGTGTCTGCTTTTCAATCCCCTTGCTTGAGTGCAGAGTGCTTCTGAAAAATTTTGAAGGTTACAAATGATCTCCTTATTGCCTCTGACAGTAGACTCATCTCTCTGCCTCTCCTGCTTGACTTCAGTACTGTGCTCAATACTATTACTATCAGGGAAAGAAATCTGTCTATCATCAATGTAGACGTCTCAAAAACCCACAAAAACCCATATATCAAATATGATACACTTGGTGTTAAATTAAAAGGCATAGCATTCATTTTCATTGAAATGCAGATGAAGCCCAGCTTTATCTATCCATAAAGCCAGATGGTACACACCAATTAATTAAATCGCAGGGAACATGAAAATTAGTACAGTATCTCTAAAATTAGAAAAATACTGTCTCAGAGTAATGCTGAAGTGCTAGTTCATGCATTTAGTACTTCTATGCTGGACTACTGTAATTCATTATTATGTTGCCCTAAAAGATCCCTGAATCAAGACTAAAAATAGAAAGTGGTTTCTCTTCATTGACTTGAATTTAAAATCTTTATTCTCACAAGGCCTTGAATAATCAGGCCTCATCTTATCTTATACCTCCAGCAGAGAACTTCTCAGCTCTCAGACTGCTGGCTTACTTCTGGTTCCTGTGATACTAAAAAGTAGAATGTAAGGCAGAGCCTTCAGCTTTCAGGCCCTCTTCTGTGGAACCAGCTCCCAGTTTGAATTTGGGAGACATACACATACCTCTCTATTATTATTATCTTATTATTAGGCTTAAAACTTACCTTTTAGATCAATCTTATAGTTAGGGCTACATCAGGTTCCATAATGCACTCTTTTTCATTCACTTCTTTTCACTCTGTTTATTCACTACTCTCCATGTAATCAGTAGTTATTAATTTCTGTCTCTCTTCCTGACCCCCAATAGGTCATGGTAATGTCTGCCTTTCCCTCACCACGGTTCTGCTGGAAGTTTCTTCCTGTTCAAAGGAAGTTTTCCTTCCCACTGTCATTTTGATTTTTGGGTTTTATCTGTAATTATAGTATGGCCTTTACCTTACAGTTTAATGCCTTTTAAGCAACTGTTTGTTGTGATTTGGTGCTATATAAAAAATAAAATAAAAATCACAATTGTTTCAGCTTATTATATCATGATCTATGCTAGTCTGGTTTATTTTTTTCATAAAGCTGATATTATGCCTCAGTGAAATTCTCGTATTGGATCATATAAAAGTGTAACTGTTTAATTTTGGATTAGTCAATTTTTTCCTAGGCTAATAATAATAATAATAATAATAATAATAATAATAATAAGTTTGATCTAAAAAATAAAATTATTTTCTTTACCAGGTCTGTAGACTCCTGAGTTAACTAATTTCTCCAAATTTTTATTTACATTTATGAAACCTCCTAGTGCCGCCTATCAGTTGTTCCTGTTTCCAAGGTTCATATGTCAACATTTGGTCTGTTTTGGGCCCTCAGTCTTGATTTGTTTTTTTCACTAATCATGATCATTTACTTTGATTTCAACAAAAAATACTCTGTCAGTAAATGTTCAAAAAAATTATCTGCAGTCTAGACAGGCGGGAAACGGGAAAAGATATGTGGGCAAATCGGCGAGAGGCCAGGACTTGGGCCACCCACACTGCAAAGATGCGTGTGTGTATATGAGCTACCTGGGCGGCTGTCAATAAATCTTTTAACTTGAATATGTTCATCACATTTTTTTTGGTGCAGTACATATTAAAAACTGTCTGGTACGTTACTGATCTAACCAAAGCTCTTTCTTTTCACCAAAAAATGTTTAATAAAAGTATAAAGAGAAATTAAGGATTTTAATAAATTCAACCAATCACAACACACCACAGAGCTACAGAAATGCTCACCTGGCTGGAACTCTGCTTGTATTTCCTGAAGACAAAGTAGTTGAGGTTCAAAGTAATGAAAGAAGCAGGAAATCAACATCACTGAAAGGCTACAATTCAGCTGTGTAGCAGCAGTGTGCAGCTGTCACATTAAAAAGTGCGGCAGTTTCTCTAAGGTTTAAGGCTTGATCAAGACAGCCTCCTGAAAGCAAGACAAGCATATTAGTCCTTGCACTGAATACCCAGCATGTGAGCATTTATCAGCCACTTTATTCACTCATAGCAGTATCTTGTGAGTGAAAGCCCACCCACACAGTCCTCAGTGAATGCATCTTGTTAGAAACAAGCAGAAATTACAGAAGGAATAACAGGCAGCATGGAATGAGAAAAAAGAGTGATGTTTGATTTTGAAATGCAATTTTCCTTTTGAAGTGCTAGAATCGGTTCACAAAGATATAAACACAGATCACTATTTTCCCGAATAACACGCCACACAATAGTAACAAAACCAGCAAAGCACATTTTGCTTTCTGTCCACTACTCTGCACACTTAAAAAAAATAAAATTAAAGCTGCAAGTGACATTAAAAGCCCTCGCTACCTATGAGCCCCCGCAAACGCACAGCGAGCTGCCTGCAAGACCCCACAAACCCCCAGCAAGCCACCTGTGAGTCCCTGCGAACCCCCAGCGAGCTGCCTGCAAGACCCCACAAACCCCCAGCAAGCCACCTGTGAGTCCCTGCGAACCCCCAGCAAGCTGCCGCAAACTGCTTTTCCTGGCTATTGTACCTGTTTCCACT
>VUQK01036021.1:0-11199 GCA_015106715.1 Bujurquina vittata | reverse complement strand
GTTTTGGCTTCAGACGAACCGGAGACACGAACGGGAGGGACGGAGCTCCGCTGCTGGCTGCAACTACTGCGTTATTGATTAGTTTATAACCGAGTAATAATCGGGACCGAGATGCCGTCCGACAGACCCTTCAAACAGAGGAGGACATTCGGTAAGAAACCCCTGAGGAGGGCTTAACTGCCCGCAAACCCGCCGCCGTGAGCTGGCCCGTTAGCCGCCTAGCTCAGCCCTTTGTAATGACAGCGCATTAAAGGGTGTCTGTGCAGCTGTGGCTGCCACAAGTGTCTGCGAGCCCGGGCCGGTAAGCTGAGGGGGTATTTCTGTAGGCTCAAATCAAGGGTGACCAGCACCGTTTTTACTGTGGCAGCAGCCTCCTCGGGCCCGGGAGGTGTTACGGGGCCATCTGGGTCACTGTCCGGTTAGCTCCGAGCCAGCTAGGCCTCCCGTTTACACAACTGGTTCAGCTCGCTGGACTGTGCTCGGAAAGGAAAAACAACATGTGCTGACACATTATCCCAATACACGTGTTCAGCGATTTATGTTGAAACATGAGGCCTAGAGACAGCCCCCTGAGCCGGGCAGGGAGGAGCCCAGAGTCGGGCTCGTTGCATAATCTTTCCATTTCCAGAGAAGCAGCAGAGATGGAAAAAACACTGCATCCACCTCCTTATTGTGTTTGCTTATAGCCTCCTTTAGCTTCCCTTGTGGACCTGTTCATGTTGTTAGTTCAGCAGCTGTTGGTCTCCTGTCACACTGACACACATTACCAAAGTGTTACATAACACAAGACCTGGGCCAGAAGTAACAGACAGAAACAGACCCACTAGTGCCAGTTCAGTTGAGCCCACAAATCCAGTAATCAGATGATCCCCCATGAACAGAACTTGGTGACAGTGGGGAGAATGAACGCCTATCTAACAGGAAGATACCACAGAGCCAGTCTCAGGGAGCAGCCATTTGCCTCGACCTTTAGGGGAGGGGGAGGGAGGAGGACAAACAAAGCACAGGAGAGAAAGTGAGGAAGCCAGCTCTCAGCCTCTGCAGCCATTTACTCACACTGACCATGTCCAGCTTTAAGCTCTTACGGCATGCAGCTCATGGATTCTCGGTGTCCCAGACAGCAAATATTTGAATGCTTTGGTAAAGAATCACTTTCGCCGACTAAGATTTCAATGTATACAGGACTGAAGATGGACACTGCAGCCTCAACTGTTATTGAAATCGCTGCCCATCAGGGACCTTTTTATTAAGAACAGTCAGCTAGAATAAGAAAGAAGAAGTGGCCAATAAAGACAGACTTGAGCCTCAACCGAACTCTGTTGCAGACACTGACAGCTGGAGACACCTCGGCTGAGGAGTCATTCCTGTTTCACCGCTGTCTGGGGTGCATTGTAATGTAAATTCCCTGTAGACGAGTCTGCACAGTCACAAAAAATAAACAGCATGAGGGTCTCTGCACAGACCCTCACACTCACCATCTGATTACAAAAGTTCCTCACGGGATGCGGAAAGTATAATCAAGGCGTTAACGAGCAGACAGATGGTTCAGGGTCACCTGATCCAGCCCTAACTTTCTAAAGCTTCTCAGAAAGGAAGGTTTGAAGCCTGATGTTAAAAGAGGGCGTCTGTCTCCAGAACCCCAATGAGCATAGAGGAAAACAGCCATTTCTAAAAGGCAGCATATTTAAATTCAAACTGGAGACAGGTAATCATGCAGGAGCAGAACTGTAGCTGAATAATCACCACTCTGAAACAAAGAAGCCATTCACAGTCAGCTGTTGCTGCTCGGAGCCACCTGAGCTTTGAACCCTGCCAGTATTTAAAAAAGGAAAAGCATTTTTCTGAAATAGGCCAGTAGGTGTTTGAGCAAGGGCAGCGTATGCTGTAAAATTAGACCGGCAGAAAAAAATGGGCTCTATAAGGAACACTCGCATGGATTAAAGAAGACATTTAACAGTAATCTTATGTGAACTGGTGAAGTGATGCAAACCTCAACAGTGTGTAAAAAGGGGGGAAATGCACAAATTGTCAAACTGAAGTTATTATAATGCATGTTTATTTGTGTGGGTTAATATACTTAACATTAAACATTCTGCAGATATCTCGTCCTTTGAGAGCAGCTTACCCTCCTGTCGTCCTGTCATAGCTAACGATTAAACAGTCAGTGCTGCCAGTTTAATTCATGGACTAACTGTGGCAGCACTGTGGGTGAATGAACCTCTGCACTGCAGTAAGCGGCTCTGTGAGCGCTGCATTCACACCTCAGAAATGAAACGGGGCTACAGATGATGCAGCAGCAGGTTCAGCCATCACTGAAGAGCTGCAGCTCCTTCTTCCTCAGCTTAAATGTGCAGTTTGTCACTTCCTGTGTCAGAAATGTGTCCAGCAGCAGGGAGCGGGGCATGGCTTAGTTCACAGCTGGTAAAATAAACCGACTTTACAGCATATTATAAATGAATGAATAACACCTCATCCACTGTTTCTCCTGCTTTAAAAGATTGGCACTCCCCAAAGAGGCTGAAACAAGTGAGCTTTCTGATTTTTGACTGTTTGTGTCTTTATTCCACAGCTGACCGGTGCAAAGAGGTTCAGCAGATCCGCGAGCAGCACCCCAACAAGATCCCAGTAAGCTACTGTTCTAACCACACTTCACTGCGCTTTGTCACTGAAAATAAAGGGGTCAGGGGCTGTGAGGAAGCAGAGGGTGGAGTGTCCGAAAAGGCAGCAAAGTTCAGGGGATCAATATGTTGTTGCGCTGCTGCACGCCTGACCTTGTAATACGACTGTCTTCCAGTCAGATATCATGTATAAAGACGGATTATATTTCCTGGAACTGGCTTAAATCTTGAATCTCCTGCAGCTCACAGACTTCCTCATAAATGTACACATTTGTGTGCGGTCATATTTCTGTACATTAACCACAGACTATATCTAAAAGATTACTGTGGCCAAAGTCAGCCATTGGTTAGTCCTGCTGTTGAAGCAGCCAATCACAGGCAGATGCCGCCTTGTTGTTCTTCTGGACACTGAGGCCTGATCACACGTCTGAGTCTTTGCATCGCTATGATGTAACGTAAATGGCTGACAGCATATCCGGCATTTATGCTCGTGCTGGTGCATCATGGATGGGTTCATTGCCGCGTGGTCATGTTTTACACGCAGCGCCGACCGATGGAAATAAATAAAATGCTGGCACTTCCTCCATGGGTCCTCGCTCTATGTGGTGGTCAGGTTTTTCAAATGTATTTCTACCGATCACATTCTGAGCGCCCTCCTTCCAGGAATTTGCTGACATTTGTGAGTCCTCATATTGATGCTATGATTATTACTCCTCATGTTGAGGTGATGAGTTGTTCTCTCGCTGATAAATTCAAAGAAAAATTAGCTTGATATGCACAGGAGGCCAGTGGTAAATGGACCGGTTCTTATGTATACAGGGGCTTCTTTCTATGCTTAAGTGCTTTCTTTCCAACGTTCACACACATTCACACTCTGACGGCTGCAGCAAAGAGCAATCAGAGGTTCAGTCTGTTGCCCAAGGATGGTTTGGCATGCAGACTGGAGCATACCTGTCAAGTTTTGTATTTAAAAATACGGGAATTTTATGACTTCCTAACTTTTTTGGCAGGAGTGCCTTCTCTCTCGTTAACTCATCCATCTCTCTGATTTGTTCTTCCAGGTTTGTTCCTGCTGTCGGCACTAAACTCGTGAGAACTGCCACCCAGGCTACTGCAGGTGGCAGTTCTCACGAGGCTGGTGACAGAATTTAGTTTGGAGCGGCAGGAATGCTTTAAAAATTGAAAACTGAAAATACGGAAAAATAAAAATACGGGATGACGCTGGGATAGAGGGGTAAAATACGTGAATTTCCCCGCCAAGACGGGATACTTGACAGGTATGGACTGGAACAGCCGGGAATTAAACCACCAACCTCCTGAGCTACAGCCGCGCCACACCAATCACGATCGCTGTGGGCTGTCCATCCGACGGGTAGTTAGATTTCTCGGGAGGTGCGTGTCAGGCGTAGGGTTTTAGAGGGGTTTGTGGTTATGATGTAGCTATGGCGGAGACTTCCTGCTGAAGCATAAATCCACACTAATGACCGGTGCTATTTACAAAATATTCAGTAAGACCTGAAACTAAAGCTATAGACAAAGTGTTTACTGAGGTCATAGAGAAAGGACGCTGAGGGCTGCTTTCCTCATAGACTTCTGTACAATCACAACAGATGTGTCGCCCTCTGCTGGCCATCAGAAAGAATGCAACTGATGCTTTTTCACCCTTCAACATCAGAGAAAAACCCAACTGCATGATTTCTTAGGAGCTGCACAGGAAGAAGATGGGATGCCATAAACTGCACTTGAGTCAGCCCCTACAGACTCCCATATAAACACATGTTCAGACTCCCACAGCAAACAGGTTGGCTTGCTGTGCAGTTAATGGGAGTAACAGAGTTCCAGTTTTCAGTGAGTGAAATTGTGTTATTTGAATGTTACTGAGCACTGATTAGCAGGTAGACTCCCCCCTTTTTTCCTTATATGGTCACTTGTAGCGATGAAAAGACATGGCTGCATCTGAAATGCTAAAATGAAGCATTCAGAACAGAACCTAAACCAATCATACTGGCTGTGTGCATCGTTTCCATACAGGGGATGTTTGTAGGGCAGAGTAGATACGCCTGTTTGTGTATTCTGTGCCTGCAGGTGATCATTGAGAGGTATAAGGGAGAGAAACAGCTGCCTGTTTTGGACAAGACCAAGTTCCTGGTACCGGACCACGTCAACATGAGCGAGCTGGTTAAAATCATCAGGTAAACAGAACTCTGTGTGTGTGTGTGTGTGTGTGTGTGTGTGTGTGTGTGTGTGTGTGTGTGTGCGTGTGTGCGCGCGTGTGTGTGTGTAGTTGTCAGGGAGCATGCATTTATATCTATACTGGTTCATATACATTTGCTGCAGCTGAACGTAAGTAACTCAGTTTGCATCCAGCCAGAGAAAAACAGGGCAGTAAATTTAAATTCTAGGGTCAAATACATGATAACATACCTGGTTTGTGAGCTGGTTGGTAATTATTGTGATTCTTAAATGCAGAAATATGAAGGTAGATATTTTTTGGTGATGTGAATCAGCCATAAGACTTCATTAGGTTTCAGTCCGTACTGCATCGGTGGATTTACAAATGATCCGCTGTAGTTTGTAAAAGCTGAGCGTGATGACCTCTAACATGAAGGCTGAGGGTGGAAAATGAAAGAGGAGACTCAGAGGAGGAGAAACATGAGAGAGTGAGCAGGAGAGATGAAACATGAAGCTGAGATGTTTCTGTGGGGGATTTAACATCCTCAGCGTTCAGGCCAAAAAAGAAAAACTGAAAGCTCTGATCACTTCAGGTCATAGTCTCAGTGTTAGCTGCTGTTTTTGGGACACACATCCATCTTTTCAGCATAGAAACCTATTTAATCACATTGTATGAGACTTCATTCGAGATATAAATCCACATAACCGAAGCAGGCTGCCTGCTCTGCTCTCAGTTTTTATTGCTGAGGGTTTGAAAGTGTTTACCTCACTGTGAGGAGGAGCTGCCTCACACATGCTCCACAGTGGAGGACAGAAGGCCCAACGCAGGAAGGGCGTATAGGAGACAGTTTTCAAAGTAAAAGCCCTAAAGGCTGTGCTTGTGAAACACTTGCAGTGTGGTGTGAAACGTGTTGGACGGGTTCATCCTGCAGCTGAGTCCGGAGTTACTCAGGATTCGTTGATGGTTGCTTACCAGCATCTCAAGTTGGAGACATTTTCTGAGTAAGACAATAAATCCCCAAAAGAACCAGCAGATGAACGAACAGTGAAAGTGATCTGTAGTTCAGCCTGTACGAGGAGTCGGCCGCTGCATGTTGGTTAAAGCAGTAAAGGAACATAAGAGGATAATAAAATCAATACGTGAGGAGCTGGCCGGCAGATGCAGACCTTTAGAAACGTGGTCAGGACCCACGGCGCAGACGTCTGTATCAGTCTAAGGGATTGGGGCTCTCTTTGTTTTGGGATGGTGGGTATTAAAATGTGTGCATTGTGCTCTGGAGCTGTGGCTCCAGGGTAATTCGGAGTGAGGCTTATTGGCTGCTGGTTAAAACCTATCGTAGTTCTTGAACCTCTTCAGCCTTAAAGGAGTTGGTTTTATAACATTTTATTCTACTTTTTTCTTCACTGCTTCACATTGTGATGAAAGCTGCTGTCCACAAAGTTTGGTTGTTTTCGCTCTCTTTAACCTATAGAGTAGTTTGTAATGTGGTGTGGGCTGCCTGTGTGCCTCCTGACTTGGATGAGGAGCATGAAGTCAGGCTTTCTTTGTGTTTGCTCGCTCGACAGAGCCTCAAAGTCAGAGATGACGGTGTGGAGAGGGTTTAGGCTCTGATAATGCTTCACACATGCACAGATTGATCCGTGTGACTCCAATGAGAGCTGTTATCAATGATGATGATAAAAACGCGTAAAGATCATAAAATTCAACACTCAAGTGGGGAATATGGTTTTGTGGCTGAGCCCACTCAGTGCTGCACGTTAGAGTCTGAAACCTGGATCGGTTTAAGCATCAAAGCTTCGTGTCCCACAGCCTGAGGAAGCCCGTGCAGGTCAGGCTGACCTGAGTTGGTGTTAGGAACAACCGCACATATCAAACGTATTCCCGGCACCACACAGAAAACATGCTGTAACCAAGAGGTCTGAAACTGTCACCTGTTTCTGACCAGGTGTTCAGCATCAGTTACCATGGTGATTTAGCAGGTAAAGAGAGAGCCACCTGTGTGACGTGTAGCACACGGCCTGAAGGCCCGCCGGCAGCTCAGTCTGTGAGACATCTGTGCAGCATTTAACCCTCAGTTTGACTCCAGAGTCGGGTCGAAGCTGAGATTCTGTCCCGGTCCAGGATCTGCCACCCTTCTTAGTTATGTTACCTTTATTGTTACTGTGATATTGTTTCAGGTGTTTCAGTGTCTCTGTGTTGTGTCTAGTCTGTGTCCTCTTTGTGCGGTGTCAAGTTTGCATTTGTGTATTAGTCTTCTCACTTCTGGTTTTATTTTGACATCCTGTCTTATGTTTCCTTTTACTTCCCGCTCATCTTGTTGGTGTCATTCTGGTCACCTGTTTGCCCCCAGCTGTGTCCACTCCCCCCTCGTTCCCTCTGAGTATTTATTCTCTCAGCATTGTCTTTGTGGCGTTGTTTTGTTCCTGCGGTTGTTGTGTGTTTGTATTCTCCTGGTTCAGGTTTCCTTTAGTTTTGTCGTCTTTTGGTTTCTATATTTATCTGTTTAGCCACAATAAAGGCTTGTTGTGTTTGGGTCCTCATTTTCTAACCGCGGGGAGTTAAGTGACGAGTTGATTCATTTTCCTGTGGACTCGTGCAGCAGTGCAGCACGTTGACTGCTGACTTTTCCTCCTAAATTTGGTTTCTCATCCTGAATTCTACTCGTTATCCCCTCATTAATTTGACGGGTTTTTTTTATTTTAAAAGATTTTTCCTTCTCATAAACGAGCCTTTAGTTTCCCCTCGGCGGCCCTGATAGGTCGTCATGCTTCCAACAAACTGAATTTATCTGGAGTAATGCAGCATGCTGATTAAACATGTTAGAACTAAATCACTGAGGCAGCAGCACCATAACCTTTCTCCCCCCCTCAGGCGTCGGCTGCAGCTGAACCCCACCCAGGCCTTCTTCCTGCTGGTCAACCAGCACAGCATGGTGTCGGTCTCCACGCCCATCTCTGAGATCTACGAGCAGGAGAGAGACGAGGACGGCTTCCTCTACATGGTCTATGCCTCGCAGGAGACCTTCGGCCGCTGCTAGGGAGGGAGAGCGGGGACGACTTTGGGTGCTGAGAGAGAGAGGGTGGACGACCACAAACCACCAAACTCCACCTCCACCCTCTCGAGCAGCAGCACACCCCCCCTCCACCCTCTCTGTCTTAGTCGAGCACCTTCTTCTCTTTGGTCAGTCAGTAGCTACAAAACCAGAGAACATCCTGTGTCTCCTTCCAAAAATCTGATTTTTCTCTCCTTTTGGCCTCGCACAGGCTCAGTTCTCTTATTTTGAAAGGGTGACAAACGGACCAGTGACTTTGATGTTTCTGGACGATGTCTCGATGACGTTTGATTGATTAACAGATTGGTTTTTCCTTCGTAACACTACACATGAATCAAACTTGAAGCAGGCAGGCGAGCCAGGCGGAGGTCAGGGTGTAGCCCAAGGAAGTCAGAACTCATCAGCGGGGGTGTAAGCTAGCAGATTAGATAGAAAAATGTCCTTTTTAATTCATTCTGAATTAGTTTGTGTTTAGTTTGTGTTGTGTAGCTCTGACGTTTCCTCTCAGCCTCAGCGCGCCTCCTGCTGCTGGCCAACAACCTGCATTACTGTGATCGTCATCAGGCTGTTAGCATTTACAGTCATTTTACATGTGCAATATTTGTCCTCGCACTAACACCATGAACACACATTCGTATCTTCATCCACGACCCCGTAAGCACAACAGCATCACAGTGCTGAGCCACAGCCTGTCGAGGCTGCGAGCGGTCCCGAAGACGTCTCGGAGTTCTTTGATGGGGGGGGGTCACAAACAGGGAGAACAGGATGGGATGCTTTTATTTTGACGCGCTGAGGCGAACCCAGGCTGTGGCGCCTCCTCCCTGTAAGAACACCACGGTAGCATTACACATAATAAAATGTATTTAATGTAGGAGTTGAATGAGCTTCTTTTGCACATCAATTAATACAAATGAAAAAGACGGTGTAGGGTTTTTTTTAGTAATTAATGTATAACAATTCTCTTTTTGTATCTGCTCCTCTTTTCTGTCTTTGAATTCATAGACAACAAAAGGTTCTGCACTACAAACCTGCATGTTTTCCTTTTTTATAAGTGTATCGATTTTAAGCTCTGGATGTGACTGTATTCTTTAAATTGAGTCTTTTTCGATGTTTCCCAAACCAAAAACTGAAAATAAGTGAAAATATGACTTGTGTGCGTTTAAACGATCATATAATCGAGCTGTATTTCAGAGTGTGTGTTTCTTTAGGCTTTCTGACGTTGTCACTGTATGGAGGGGTGTACATAGATGCATTGCTACAACCTAATTCAAATTATTTGCCAATAAATAAATAAAAAAGTTGCCTTTAAAATGATGCATGTGCTGTTACATGAAGTCACTTTTTAAGTTTGCTCACTTTGATCACGTGTTGATTGATTTCGCGGCCCCTGCGAATCATGGACCTGGCTGCAGCAGTAAAGGAATACCTTTAGCGTCAATAAGCTTGCAGTCTGCTGGGATAGCTGTGGATGAGAACCTTTGTTTTCCCGTCCGTCCTCAAAACACGGCGTCCGTGACCATGAAGCTCGGCTGTTCCAGAAGCTGCAGTGGGAGCAGTAACGTGCAGCCCATTTTTGTTGGGCGCCTCCTGATCGTGGGACATCATGGGACCCGCTCTGTACTTGAGCTGAAGGAGCCTGAGGGGGTTTCTTTAATTAGGCCTACTCGTTCTCCACTACAGACTGGCATGTTCACGTCTTTGGATATTTTTTACATCCTTTTCCTGATTTGTACTGGTTACTTTTAGGGATCTTTTGATCTCCCCATGGCTCAGCAGCCACTGATTATTAAACACAGGCACTAATTACAATTAAACAGATCACAGATGTGGAAAGTTACCCTTAATAATCAGTGACACCTATGTGTGTTTATTATCAGGCCAAACATCCGAGGGGATGTAAACCTTTGATCCAGGTGTGTAATCATCTGTGCACAGCTGCATTAGTGTCTACAGCACAGATCCACTCACTGACGCTTATCCTGTTCAGGGTCGCAGGGTGGCGGGAGCCTATCTCAGCTGACTCAGGGCAAGAGGCAGGGCACACCTGGACAGGTCACCGGCCTGTCACAGGGCTAACAGAGACACAGACAACCATTCACACCTGTGGGCAATTTAGCATAGCTAGTTAACCTAACGCCAGGAACTGTGGGAGGAAACCCACACAGACCCGTGGAGAACATGCAATGACAAGCCTGCGTGCCCAGAAGCGGCGTGGTCCAGAGGTGAAACCCGCCGCTACAATATCTTTATATAGATAAATCAAACTATGCAGATTCAAACAACCAGCAGACAGCAAAACGTCACTGTGCTCCGAAGCAGGAACAGGAAGTGATAGAATACCGCAGTGAGAGCCAACACCAAGTGACAGCCGACGTTCTGTAAAATTTGTTAGAAGATTGAATTGTCCATGTGTGGTGAAAGTTCCAACACCAGGCACATTGCCTTCAATTTTAGAGACCATACCGGAACCAATGCTCCCTATGTGTCAACCTTATGTGTTATCGTCATTGTTATATCAGCAACAATCCGCAGGTGGCATAATCATGGCATTGTCAGTGCATCTGTTTAGACCTACATGTTGCCTGGTAATGTAACTATAGGAAACTTTAAGGACATTTGGTGGGTGGGTGGTGACAAAGCATACATATTTTTGCCATATGGCTGGATAGGATGCTGTTGTATGGCAACCTTGAAACTTCCATATGAGGTTGTTCAAAGGGGTGATGCATCCAATAAAAATCAATCTAATGCAATTTTGGAAAATGGAAGAAAGAGAACTTGCTCAATTTCACAACTTGGAATCTTATCATTGAAGAATAAGTTTGAGAGAAAAATGGGGCATAGGAGTACTTCCATGGTATGGGCTTTTATTTGTAGCAGATCACATTGTTAACATTACATACACTCTACAGGGGTTTGCAAATGAAACTATTAAAGGTTTTGAATACCTATCAAATACTCAGAAGAGTCATAGGTTGACATTGTTGAAGCATGACATGGCTCTTGATTACATTTTGGCCAAACAGGGTGGCCTTTGTGTGGCTCTGAATTTAACAGGCGATGCTGGCTACACTTTAATACCAGATAGTTCAGACAACATCACTAGTGTCATTGATGCATTGAAACACATTAGAGATGCATTTGGTCCATCGGAAGGAGCTGGTTGGTCAGCTAATGCTTGGCTGCAGGATAAATTAGGACCAATGGGAGCAGTGTTGGTCCAAATCCTGATTTCAGTCATCTTTTCATTATGTGTGATGTTTTGTTTTTGTACTGTGTTGTTGACCTTTGCAAAAGCAATGATATTGAGATGGGTTGGAGTTGTAATGCCTAGCGATACAACTCAAATGCCATTA
>VUQK01036013.1:2375-13733 GCA_015106715.1 Bujurquina vittata | reverse complement strand
CACTGAACTGTGAGCACATGTGCCGCACTGTTCCTAAACTATATATTGAACAAGCTCAGAGATGCGTTCGGGGGCGGGGCTTAAAGACATCAGCATGAGGTCAGAAAGCAAGTATATTGTAACTATTCTTTGATTAAAAACAAACATTAATGACTGTTTTGGCTCACTGCACTGTGCTGCTGTCTGAACAGGTGCTATACTAACACATGTCCTCAGGTAGACACGGCACCCTGACTCAAAGTGTCCATACTAAGGCTTTAATGCCATCCATCCATCCATCCATCCATCCATTGTCTTCTGCTAATCCGGGGCCGGGTCGCGGGGGCAGCAGCCCCCAGGCTTCCCTCTCCCCAGCCCCCTCCACCAGCTCATCAGGAGGGACCCCAAGGTGTTCCCAGGCCAGCCGAGAGATATAATCTCTCCAGCGTGTCCTGGGTCTACCCCGGAGCCTCAGTCGATCATAGGGCAACCACCCAAGGCAGACGAGCTCAAACTGAGCGTCAGGATGGGGAGGAGAGGTCGATTTAAGTGGCTTTGAATGTGGCATGGTTGTTGGTACGAGAGTGGCTGGTCTGAGTGTTAGAAAATGATGATCTACTGGGATTTTCCTTTACAGAGAACGGTCTGAAAAAGAGAAAATATCCAGTGAGCGGCAGCTCTGTGGGCAAAATTGCCTCATTGATGCCAGAGGTCAGAGGAGAATGGCCAAAATGCTTCAAGCGAACAGAAAGGCACCAGTGCCCCAAGTTACTACTCAATAGAACTAATGTATGCATCTCTGAATGGATAACACATCAAACCTTGAAGCAGATGGGTTATAGCAGCACATCGGGTGCCACTCCTCTCAGCTAAGAACTGAAAACCAAGGCTACAATTCAGGTGAACTAACCAAAATTGGCTGCTCTGATGAGGTTTGATTTCTGCTACAATGTTTAGATGGTGGTACGCTCCGAATTTGGCATAAACAACACAAGGTCTTTATGACCACGTCTCCCTACGGTATGTTCTGATGGCTGCTCCCAGCAGGATAACGCACCATGTCACAAAGGTCAAACTGTTTTTTTTAATATGACAATGAGTTCACTGTACACAGATGGCCTCTACAGTCAACAGATGCCCTTCAGTTGTGATGGAAGAGGCGATTCCCATCATCCATGTGCAGCTAACAAATCTGCAGAAAGTGTGTGATCATGTCAATATGGACTAAAATCTCTGCAGAATTTTTGAATTTATACCATGAAGAATTGAGGCCGAACTAAAGGATAAAAAGAGGCCAAAGCTGGTATTAGCATGCTGTATCCAATAAAGTAGCCAGTGAGTGTATATTCACCACTAAATGGTTCATTCTATTCCTCTGACTTCTCTGTTACCAGCTACCAGTTTGCCGGATAAAGGGGAACTGAATAGAATTTTCAAAAAAAGATGGATAATTTAATGTTTGCATTCTGGCTTTTGGTTTGTCTTAAAAAAGATAATAACTATGCTAGATTCCATTTTTCAAAGTGTCGCCATGATTCTTCTTCACTGAAGATACTTCTTTGCTCCTCTGGCTGTAAAGTATATTTACACTTATCATCATGTAGCAAAATTGATGTGGGATGGAACAGAAATCTCAGTGAAGGAACTGGGTGAAAATGAAGAATGGACTTTATACTACTACGTATATCTCAACAATACCTGAGCTGAGAGCCTTGGGCTCGTGTCCAACCTGCTCCAGAGTGGTAGCTATGGTGGGGGTAGTTTGGGTGCTGGCGATGGTGTTGCTGGTAGCTTGGGTGTTGGAGGCGGTGCTGCTAGTAGCTTGGGTGTTGGAGGCGGTGCTGCTCGGTGTTTGGGTGTTGGAGGCGGTGCTGCTCGGTGTTTGCGTGTTGGAGGCGGTGCTGCTCGGTGTTTGGGTGTTGGAGGCGGTGCTGTTGGTGGCTTGGGTGTTGGAGGCGGTGCTGCTGGTGGCTTGGGTGTTGGAGGCGGTGCTGCTCGGTGTTTGGGTGTTGGAGGCGGTGCTGCTCGGTGTTTGGGTGCTGGAGGCGGTGCTGCTCGGTGTTTGGGTGTTGGTGGCGGTGCTGCTCGGTGTTTGGGTGTTGGAGGTGGTGATATGTGTGGTAGGGTTAGTTTGAGGTGACAATGATTGTGGGTTGGTGGAAGTCCCAGTGAGGCTGACAGAAGTTGATAGCGGTGTTGCTGCTGTTGTTGTTGTTGGTGGTGCTGCTACTGTTGTCATGTTGGATTTTACTGCACACAACAACAGTAGACCTGTGATCCAAGACAAAAAGATTATTTTTACTTGTATTGGGGTTTATTTTTCATCCAAATAGACAAATATTCAGAGTAAACTCTTTAATAAATAGATAAATACATTAGACGTTAGAAGGTGCCAGACTAACTTCCCAGTGTCAGTTTATCTTAATCTTAAAGGTCTTGTCACAGTATGTACAGTTAATCATCACCGTGTTCTGTTATTAAAAAACATCTGGAGGGAAGACGTGCTTCTTGAGATGAGAGAGAGCCGAGTGACGAGAACAGCACTGCATGGACAATGACGAAGGCCAAACGGACTCGGTTTATGTGTGATGAGACGATAAAGAGGTTTCGGTTAGAGAGGAACAGGACTCCGAAGTGAGACAGAGCACACACAGGCCTGTCTACTGATTCTTTAATATATTAAATGTCTCACATTCAATTAAAGTGTTTCAGGTGTCTTCCTTCACAATTAAAGCAACACGTTATCACTTGTCAAATAATAATTAGTGTGAATTCCCACAGTGATCCCACTCCTAATGTTCCAGTTAGCTGTAACAAGGCTGTGGTAGAATCATTATTCGGTCCTCTCAGTGATGTGATTTGTTTAAGTTATTTCCCATCTTGAAGGGGCCTTTTACTTATTTCACTCATTGGGGTCAGCTTACTCAGGTGTTTGCTGTTTGGTTGCAAACCTGCAACACAGAGTTTAAAAGATTTGGCATCGAATGAGGTTTTTAGGATCGTGCTCGCTGACATTCCTCCTGCGTCCAAATGTGGACTTTGGTGGAGGTTTGTTTTTGTTCATTCTCCTGCCTTAAAAAGGACTCCAAACTGGAATTCCAGCACTTTAGAAAATGTTAATACAGGGATATACCTTAAGTTAATATTTCCCAAGAAGGCTTTCTTGTCCAAGAGTCAGTATTCAATTCAATTCAGTTTTATTTATATGGCACCAAATCAAAACAATCAGTAGTCTTTATATTGTAAGGTAATAAATACAGAGAAAACCCGACAGTCAAACGACCCCCTATGAGCAGCACTTGGCAACAGTGGGAAGGAAAAACTCCCTTTTAACAGGAAGAAACCTCCAGCAGAACCAGGCTCAGGGAGGGGCAGTCATCTTCTGAGGGGGGCTGAGGGGAGAGAGGACAAAAGACACACTGTGGAAGTGACACAGAGAATGATTGAACAGAGTAAAGTATGAACAGTGGAAAAGCTGAATGAAAAGAAACAGTGCTTTATGCTGAGTCTCATCTGCATAACAATGAACATTTGAAATGAATGAAAATGCTTTCTGATCATACTGCCTAAGGGAAGCATGTGTAATGGAAATAAGATTGATCCAAGCACAGAACCCTGTGGAACTCCATAATTAACCTCCTAATCGTCTGATTGTTGGGTTTTCTCTGTATGATTGTAGGGCCTTTACCTTACAATATAAAGCACCTTGAGGTGACTGATGTTATGATAATTAAAATGGAACTGAACTGAATGATACAGAAATAATGAAGTTATATATAGTTATAACTTGGCTTATATTTCATTTAGAACCCAATTTAGATTTAAGCTGTTACTGCTTTCATATTAAAGGAGACGACAGCAAAGAGAGCGAGATGAGTGGAGCTTTATTTTGACACAGTGGCAAAGCTGCTTCATAACACTGCTGTCTCTCCTCTCAGTCTTTTTACACCAAGTCTCTATATCTGGGTCATTTTAAAATAACTGAGGAGTCACAGAGCCTTATTTTTCCTTTGAATATTCTTTGATGATTGCCTCCAACAGCAGCTATTCTCACCTTGACTCACCTTGACTCACCTTGGTCTGACACCTGATAAGAAGCAGAGCATTTTTCCATTATTGTTGTGTAATATTCAAGGTGCGTTTCCAGTTGCTCACAGTGGTAACAGCATATTAAATCCTACAAGGTGCCAGTAAAAATATACATATTTGAAGACAGCAACCAGTCATGTGTTTGATTTTTAGCCCCCTGATAGAAAGCAGGAGGATAAAGTCCTCATGCCGTCTCTGTGAGGTTTCACCTTTCCGAGTCCAAACCACAGGGCCGTGAAATATGACATGTGTGTTCTTTGACAGCAGCATGATGTTCATATTCCTGGATGTTTAGTACCTTTGAACACTTTGGCTGTGTTTATCTGAAGTGGAGAGGAAACAACATGGAGGAGTTCAGGCTGTTAATGCTTTGGTAATATATGCTAATGAGATGCAGCCTCTTTCTCATGCCTGATTGGCTTAGCTTAATGTTGTGACCATATTGTGCTGTGTGATAGGCTGTAACTACTTGAGCATTATTGAGTGAAATGGGGAAAGTGGGATTCACCATATCTATCAGCTGACCTCGTTCCCTGAACAGCTGGCAGGTAAAGAACTGGTCTGTTTATAGAACAGCAGTTCTAGGCTGACGCCTGATTGGTTAGCCTGTGGGGCCAACTTCTGATTGGCCAAGGAGGACTCATAACCATAAATAGTACAAACTATGACTCATTATTGAGCAATATTAAAGCCATACGTTTTAACTGTCCCACAAATTCATATAAGTCAGAATATTTTCTACTAAAGTGATGAAAATTGACACCACGTGTGTGTGTGTTGTTGTGCGCGCGTGCGTGTGCATGTGTGTGTGTGTGTGTCCTCCCTCAGTGTCTCAGATGGTGATTGAGGAGGTGAGTGTTCTGCAGACTCAGCTGGAGATTGAGAAGTCGTGTCGGGAGAATGCAGAGGCCTTGGCCACAAAGGTTGCACTTACACACACACACAATCACACACACACACACACACACACTCAATAGTCAGTGCTAAGATTCAGGGTTCAGCAGAGTGAACATTGAGTCAGTAAGTCGGAGAAATTATCTGTGTGCGTTAATGCTGCCACTGCGAGAGCGGCATGCTTACATTAATTATGTAATGAAGTATCGAACTGTTTTCATGTTGATAAATGTACCAATAACACAATGTAATAGTACTCTAAGGAAAGTGCACCAAGAATTCAACACTTCAAGACTTTATTTGCCATTTGTACTCACTTTGACCTGCAGCTGAACTGTGAGAACAGGAAGTTGAAGTACCTGAGTCTGTCGTCTCGGCCTTGTTTGGACGAGCTGCTTCCCAGCATCTCTGACTGCATTGCGCTGGAGGCCGATGCTGACGCAGCAGACGCTGGAGACTGCAGCCCTGACATCTTCATGCAGTGCCATCAGCAGGTTAAAGGTACTGGCTCAGAATCATTTTTTCAGGGATTTACTCGTGCTTGCTAACAATAATTTTTTAATCAGGGCACATCAGCGAGTGTGTAAGTTGCTAATGTTCTTCACTGTGTTTGCTCAGAGCTGAGGGAAACGGTGAACAGCTTGTTGGAGGAGAAGAAAAACTTTGTCTGTCAGATTCATGACCAGCAGCAGAGGATAGAAGAGCTGACTGCACAGGTGAACACAGAACACTTCTGTGGTTTCTTCATTTGCCTCTAGTTAAAAATCATGTGTTATAAATGTAGGTCAGTGTCAGGATCACTCATCAACGTCTCAGCAATCAAAAGTTTCTGTGATCAACACATTTTCTGCTGTGTGTGTGTGTTTCCCTGTGTGCAGTCAGAGAAAGATCAGGTGGAGATGAAGCAGCTTCGTGAAACAGTCGAGCAGCAGAGCAAAACCATCAAGAGGTTTAACAGAGGTGAGTCACGGCACAGAGCTGAAGACCTCATTGAACATCACACTGATGTTCCTCCACTGTTAACTAAGAACGCAGCGCTGCATCAGACGCTTTCTAAGCATGCAGCTCATGTGTTTAGGATTTTTGCTGGCTGCATTAAAAAGCTGGGGTTAGAAACTTTCTCACTCACAGGACTGCAAAGAAAAACAGCCCCAAAATAAATCACAAAAACAGGAGACGGCTGTTCGTTGGTGTTCACTGTAACGATAATCCTCAGACACAATTTACTGTGGTGGTAGAAGGCTGGCTGACATGCAGAATACTAATAACACGTAGATGAATGCTCTCTTTCTCTCTGCCGCTCTGCAGTCTCCATGATGGCGGCTCAGGAGTTCGAGGGCATGAAGGAGCAGCTCGACTTGGAGCAGAGCCTCAGAGTCAAAGCTGAAACGTATGCACACGAGGTAACGAATGAGTCACAGAAACACAACGCTGCCAAGGTGCATATTGGAAAGCATACACAAATGTCTGCATGAACTATCAATTTAATATTTACATGAAATCCATACATTTGCAGGTTGGCGGCTTGGCTGAGGTTAGCTCCATCAGTGCATCTTCTGCAAACTGTGGTGGTTCCAACATCACTAAACAGTCATTAGATATAATGCAACATGTGCACAATATCTTCTAGTAAAAGAGTTTTTGCAGAGAAAAAGTGAGCTAAAAAAGCCATTTATCAATATTCTGTGAGTTTAGTATTTTCTTTGTGTGCACTGCAGAAGCAGGAGGGCCACAGGAAGAGGAAAGATAAGAGAGAATCAGGAATGAGAAATGAAACTGGTGCTACAAAGTGCCCATCTTTAGTTTTAGAACCATGCAGACGAGGGTTTGTCCCGCCACCATACAGTATCTCTGATTCATAGAGGTAAACTTTAATATGCCGTACAGTTGCAGAGGCAAACACTAAAAGACAATTCTTCTCTTTACAGTAAAATAGCACAAATAAAATCACTACATAAGTCTGCTTTTCCCGTTGACCTCGTGAAGGGTGCAGGGACAGGTAGCCTTGGAAGAGCAGAAAGGAAACTATGAATACAGTTATTTTCATTCCAGTTTTTGCATCAGGCAAACAGAAAGGCTAATCTTTCACTAGATTAATACATAAAGGCCTCGCTGGCTGCTGCCTCCCCACAGCTGCACAACACAATCTTCATATTTTACAGAAGTTTCTGCTCCTTTTCCCAGAATATTCTGCGCCTCTGCTCCCACAGCTTCATGACGTCTGATGCTTTAGGTAACTTTGTTCCACAAACTGAAAGCTGAGTGTTGCTGCTGCTAGCCTCAGTCAGAACCAGTGGGCTGCACTGCTGCGCTGGTAATTGCTGTGTGTATTAATAACCAAGGCTGATGAATGAAATCAGGTGTTTACTGACCTGAAAAATGAAAAGCCTGTAGGATGAAAACAGCCTGACGAACAAACTGAGAAAAATTCAGAGAGGGTGTTTCCTTCTCTCTTTCTAACTCCTCTCACCTTCCTCCTCCTCTTCCTCCTCCGTCTCCTGCAGATGCTGGTGAAGCAGAAGGAGGCCAACAGGCAGAGCATGCTGCTGCTGCAGAGTGCTGAGCCCAGCATTCAGCTGCTCAAAGCTCTCGAAGACGTTGCTGCCGTCACCAAAACCCTGGAGGAGGAGCGTCTGCAGCATCAGCAGAAGGTAACAGAGCAAAGCTTCTTCTTCTCTTAGTTTTACTGCCAGGAAACCTGGGTTTCTACTGTGTGTGGGGTGGTCTGGCTCAGGTGGGCTGAAGCACGGTGATTGCTTTGAGTCCTTTGGTCTTTTTGTTTCTTGCCTTTGTATTTATTATTTTGCCCCGGTGGTCCCTCTGTGTATTTACAGTCCCGTCTCCTTTCAGGGTCACAGTAAGTTATGCAATAAAGAGAGAATATGCACATAATGTCATATTCAGGTAAACATGCACACTTCTTTTAGACATTTATGCTGGGACTCGATTCATTTAGCAAATTTTACTCCAGAGCCCATCACTGCGACCAAAGGCAAAATAAAAAGTGAAGGAGGACATGCAGAGGGCTGGCGTGACAGAGGAGGATGGTGTGAACAGGGTGAAGTGGAGGAAGATGATCTGCTGTGGTTCTCCCTAAAGGGAGCAGCTGAAAAGAAGAGGAAGACCTATTGTTAAATGTGGAAACCAGTAGGCTTGCTCAGTGAGGTGAACAATCCATGCAGAAATGGCAGATCTAGAGACAATAACTCGCTGGTAAACTATTTTTTTAGGATATTTTGCTTCCACACTTCTGCAGACTGATGGGACATTGTGCAGGTTCCTGTTTGACTCTCCATTCACTGCCACATGCTGGGACAATCTTCAGTCTGGTACAGAAGGTCTGTTCTGTAAATGTGCAGCTTGTTGTGAATCATATGCTACGTTTGTGTGTGTAGGTGCAGAGCCTGGAGGAACAGCTGGAGCAGAGGTGTGTGAAGACACAGCTGGAGGCTCTGCAGAGGCAGCTGGAGCTGCTGGACGTGGACAAAAAGGAGGTGGAGGGACGACTGGAGCAGGCGCTGAAGAAGAACGAGGAGCTGGAGCACAGAAGTGGGTGCAGGTGGAGACACGTGCAGTATGAGTATGGCATGGAATATGTGCAGGAGGTGGGCATGGAAATAGAAGACAGACATTAAAAGGAGACGGCAGATGCACACAAACTGCACATTAAAGCAACAGAAAAGAAATGGATCTGATAGGCAGGCAAATGTCCACCTGAACTAACGGAATGCAAAACGCTGAGGCAGAACAAGATGTGACGAAGCAAAAGATGCAAACTCTTCCAGCTCCAAGACAACAGGAGTCCTGTTGATACTGGGATCAGTGAACCCTGGTGCTGTTATTTGTGCACATGCCAATTGCTCCAGTTTTAGTGCTCACATCAAGCTGCACCAAAATCAGTCCAGTGTAACTTTCTTGTTTCCATTTTTGTTCTTAAATATATAAACAGATGAATATTGAAGGGCCACAATAAAGACAGTATTGAGAAACTGACATAAACTAGATCTATCATTTACATTAGGGTGTTGTTAGGGCATGTTTGCTGGAAGGGTCTGTGGGACGGTTTGGATTTCTTTTAATCAATGGAGTAAAAACAGTGCAGGAAATGTTTTGTGTTTTTTTTTAATGAGCGTCGTTTTAATGAACGACCCGACAGCACCTAAAAGAATAAAGGTTTTGTTACTTTGTGGCTTCCTTTATTTCTCTGCTGATGTAGAAACGGTTCTGCAGAGGAAACATGCCGAACTGATCTGGTCTGGAGACTCTTAGATGGGCCACCTGTCAGGTCCAAAACCACCAATTAGCTTTAAGCATGAAAAAACACAGTAGAACTGTGACGTGGCATGCACAGGTCGTGACCTGAGGAAGGAGCCAGTGAAGAAGATCAAATTATTGAGGATGAGTGTTGCCTGCTTCTGTTTTTGTCCTCTGCAGTTCACGAGCTCCAGGAGGTCCAGAAGGAGATCACCATGACGACCAGCACAGCAAATCCCCCCCCCCCCGCCCCCGGGGGCCCCCCCCCCCCCCCCCCCCCCCCCCCCCCCCCCCCCCCCCCCCCCCCCCCCCCCCCCTCCTCCTCCCCCACCCCCTCCACCTCCACCTCCCCCATCCAGATGTAACCCCCTCAGGTGAGGACGGCAAACTAAACACACGGTCCACGTACCTCGCTGTGCGTACAGACTCATTTTATGGCGTGGTTGTTGTCCTACATTTGTAAGAGGCTGGGCCAGCAGCTGCCTCAGCCAATCAGTGTTTGCCATCACACAGAGTCTGGCTGCACTTACAGCAAATAAAAAAAAATGAATAGAAAGTGCAGAGAAAGACTGAAATGGACCTATTTTCTCTTATCTGAGTGTAAAACTGCTGCTATAATCATTGGTACTAAATCTGTCTGATGCTGTTCTCAGCTCTCTGATCGCCATCATGAGGAAGTCCTCCAAAGGCGCCAAAGCCAACGTGAAGGCCGAGCAGCCTCCAGGTGGGTTTATATCGACGCTTTATCAGCAGCATGTTATTCTGACTGTTTATCATGATAATTATGGTCATCAGCATGTTCTCACCCTAAGCCTGTGACAAAAATGATTACGAGCCTTGCTTCATCCATCCCCTGCAGATGGAGGCAGTGCTCCAGCTGCAGCAGTGGACTCACTCGTGCTGTTGACTTGAATTTGGTTTTTACTAATTACTGATGTTACATGATTGAGACATAATGAGACTGAGGTGTCCACATACTTTTGTATACTGTAACCCCCCCCCCTCCCCCCACCTCTGTCTGTGCCCAGCTGCTGCTGAGGGTGTGGATGATGTAAAAGTGAAGGCAGTCAACGAGATGATGGAGCGGATCAAACATGGTGTCGTCCTGCGGCCCGTCAAGAGTCAGGACACCAAGGTGAGAAGGAGCTGTGCAGACCGGTGCTTGTGTTATGATTGGGTAGCGTGGGGGCGGTCCTCAGGTGGTCCCGGGCGGCCCGTCTACCTGCAGAGAGCGCCTGTGGTGATGGAGGCACTCTGGCTGTTGGTGGTCCATCAGCCTCAGAAAAGACATCCAAAGTGTCCACTGCAGCCGCCGCCTGTTTTTAGTCTTTGTTTGTCGGCACTTTCCTCGTTCCCAGTGAGGCACATGTCACAGGTGTGTGTGTCACAGGTGTGTGTCACATGCCGGGTATAAAGAGAGATTTGCGTGTCTTAGTGGTCACCTTGCCTCAGCAGCTCTTTGCCTTCTGGTTTCTTTTTTCTCCTCTCTGTTGTTGGTTTGTGAGTCCTTGTATTTACTTTGTTTATTGTTGAGTTTTTTAGAAGCACTAACGTCCCTTCCAGCAATCCCAGATGTTTAAATGACTATAGAAACCCTGAGTTTGATCCAGCTGCTGATAAAGGCTGTGACGTGTGTTGGAGAGCTCTGAAAGGTGGTGCATGTATAATATCAGTATTGCTGTGGTGCCCCAGAATGTGACTGAACATATTTGCTCAGCAACCTTTTGAAATAAATGTCACACTGGTTCTTTTGGGTTCTGCTGTCATTGATTTTGTGGCCTGCAACAACAGGAAGAGATTAAATGTCAGTGGTCTCACAAATATGACTGAGGTGTAAAAATCAGTCACCTCAGACCACAGTCAGAGGAGATTGTTCATCATTCCTCTTTGTTCTCGGCTCTGTTGTTCATGGAGAGATGGAAATGTCTGCTAATACTTTCAGTGTATTTGATCCTGTTTCATGCAGTCTGAGTGCACTCGGCCTGATTGCTCTGCTCTCTTTCTCTTTGTGCTGCAGCAGAGGATCGCAGTCAAAGTGAGTGTAATGATGCTGGCATCATTGTGGATGTGAAGTCAAAGTTTTCCCTACTCTGACCCCCCCCCCCACACCCACACCCACAAAACCCCCCCCCCCCAAAAGAA
>VUQK01036006.1:26602-53470 GCA_015106715.1 Bujurquina vittata | reverse complement strand
CATAGAACTCCTGTCTCAGGCTCTTACCAACCACTCTGCTAAACTCCAGACACACCTAAAACATGTAAAAACAAATGAGCTGACTATGATGTAATCTTTTAATGCATCAACCCAGACTTGTATTTAATACCATGTAGATAAGTACTACAGAGCCATGCTGGTGAAATCAGATTAAAAAAAAACACGCAATGAAAAAAGTTGTGGCCATAAATTATCACTGTTATAATTTCTGTGCAAAGACTCAAATGTTGCCTTAGCCAACAAACAGACAAGTTTATGTAATTCTACTTCATTCCTTTACAATAAATTCAATTCCAACCTGTCCATATTTGTTAGAGTGAACATGAGAAATGTGTGCTTTAAGGCTGTTTAAGGACTTAAATGTGCACAAACAGGTGCAAACAAGGAACTGGTACTGTTCGTGTGTAACTTCCATGTTTTAATCAACAGTGTTTAAATAGCTGTGCCCTCCTCCCACTAATAAAGCCACAATATTTACACTGAATATACGTAGGTGATGTTTGCTAAGAAAGTGTCGGGCAAAGTTAGCTAGTTATATCTTGCTAACTTTTCGACATGTAGCCAGCGTAGGTTTTAACTTACCGTTTTGTCACTGAATTCTGGTCATTCAACCAAGGCTTCAAATGTGGGTCGGACAACTTGCGTGCTTCAGTGCAGCTCAATTCTTCGTCTTTATTCTCTCGTCTCACAACGTTCAGGGCGCATCAATCCAATCTGTTACAACCGGTATAAACTAGATTTTTCGCGGGTGCAAAACCTGATCATATTAAGTTGTGTCAATTCAAACACATAAGTACAATAACATAGACCATTAAAAAAGTACAGTCTACTTAGAATGAATAATTAATGTTGCGAAATGACAGATGTTTAAGTAATATAAACTCAGATTATTTTAGTAGAAGCTGTTGATTGGACATAAAAACACAATTACAATAAAAAAGGACATAAAACAGCTCAACTTACTCAGAATTAACAAGTAATGTTCACATATTGGACAATTTTAAGTAATATGGACTCAATAACTTTAAGTTGATTTAAAATCTGGGTTTACAGTGTATATGTGCTTTGTTTGCATGAGTAGCAGATGGTAATTTGATTGTGAGCCTGGCAAAATGTGAATTTGCAAATGTAACATGCCTTATTTTGGTAAAGTTGTGGACCAAGGTCATGTGAGGCCTGTTGATGCCAAGCTGTCAGCCTTCAAGAGGTTTGCTGTTCCCACCACTCATGAGTTTTCTGAGTGTAGTCACTTTTTTTTTTTTGCCAGAATATTTCAACTGTGCCGGCTCCTCTGCCTGATTTACTGAAAGCCAAAGCAAATTTTATTTGGTCTACTTTATGTCAAATCTCTGTTGTGCTCTGCTCCTGTTTTGTTTGCTCACTGCTTGGATCAGCCATGTAACCTGTATGTGGATGCAAGCCATATCGGTGACAGTCCTGCACTCGTCCAAGCTGACAAACAAGGCACTGACCATCCAGCTAGCTTTTTTCCCCCAAGAAGTTCAACTCCTACCAGCTGAATTATTCAGCCATCAATGAATTTGGCCTTTTTAATTAAAACATAAAAATCAGACTCTGAGTATCCTGCTGTTGCTTGTTTCCCAGTATGATAATTATGAAAGATTAGTTGCTGACAACAAAGTGGAAATCAAAGCTAAAGCAAATCCAGTGCCCTAACAAACAGCTGCTCCAAACACCGGTGACGTTTGAATTGATTTTGACTTCTTCCAGAATTCCTAAAGCCCTCAAGTTTCTCCTTCAGAATGAAGATTGAATCTTCATGGCCAATATTACACTGAGCCTATGTAGTTCTGATGTTTCAGTGTTGTCAAATGTATTAATAAATATTATTAACTGATGTATATGACATTAAAACTGTTATAATTAATAAAGTAACGTTCATATGATGATTTTTTAAAGTGATGGAGTAACCTGAACTCATCAGATTGCGGTGATGCTGATTTGTCAATTCAGGGATCCGAAATAAAGGATGAAGAGTTCATACGCACTAATCCCTTCCTCTTTTGGCACTTGTGATGTGTGAAAGCAGCTGTCATTGATGTTGGCACAGGGTCATTGCTAGTTACATGTGAGGTTGTAAACTTTCTGCTCTCATTTCGTGCATCATATCAGATCAGGGCTCAGGTTCACTCAACAGCCCTGCATTTTTAGTCAGGTCAGGAAATTCTCTCTCTCTCTCTCTCTCACACACACACATACACACACACACACACACACACACACACACACACACCCCAGAACAATGTTAAAATAACTTCAAGTAATGAGTCTGCTGTTATGTATTCCCATCTCATCTCAAACAGGTGTAGCAATCACATCTACCCTTCTATAATATTCTACATTTTTCTCATCAGAAACTTTTAATTGAAATTGACTTAAGTTCTGCTGTCTGGGTTTCTGACTCACATTAGACTGCCTACATCTGTGGCTCTCAGGTGGTTTTGTTAAGAGATGTCCTGTGCCGATGTTGCATGCAAATAAAGTTCATGGCAATTTCTTTTTAGTACTTTTCATAGAACTTGTAGATATCACGTCTCAGATTTTAAAGGGGTGTTTTTGTGTGAATTAAGTTTAGTAATTAAACATCTAAACAATATGCAAGTTATTACCTAATTACCTAAAGTAGAGGAGGTATTACATGTGCTTAAAGGTGCAGTTTAGCTTACAAAGACTGTATGTTGGATAAACAATCACCGGTCGCTTTATTAGATACACCTATTCAGCTGCAAAGTAACACAAATATCTAGCCAATCACATGGCAGCATCAGTGCATTTGCAAATGCAGGCGTGGTTGAGACAGCCTGCTGAAGTTCAAACTGAGCATCAGATGGGAAAGGAAGGTGAATTAAGTCACCTTGAATGTGGCATAGTTGTTGGTGTCAGGCAGGCTGGTCTGAGTACTTCAGAGGCTACTTTCTGAACCTTCCTGCGCTACCATCTCTAAACAGAGAATGTAGGAAGGCAACATCCACCTCGTCACTGTGCTGCCGGGAAGGCAACAAATTTCCGGCTATTGGCAGTTCTATGGGTGAAAATGCTTTGTTTATGGCAGAGGTCAGAGGAGAATGGCTAGACTTCTTTGAGCTGATAGGAAGACAACAGTAACTTAAATAACCACTCGTTACAATCAAGGAATGCAGAAAAGCATCTCTGAACACTCGTCACATCAGACCTTGAAGCAGATGTGCTACAGCAGAAGAAGACCACAGCGGGTGCCACTCCTGTCAGCTAAGAAAAGGAAATTGAGGACACAAGTTCCATCCATTGTTTCTTCTATCAGTGGTTTAGGCTGATGGTGGTGTAATGATGTGGAGGATTTTTTCTTGGCACACTTTGGGCCCCTTAATACCAAGGGAGCATTGTTTATATGCTACAGTCTACCTGAGTATTGTTGCTGAGCATGTCCATCCCCTTATGACCTTGTTTTTTTGAACTGAAGATTTACATCATTTACATCAAATCTCCAGCAGCAGTGTGATTCTGTCACGTCAATATGGACCAAAACCTGTGTGTGTGTGTTGTTCCACTCACTGTCTAGGCCTTTTTATGTGTGTATGTGGATCGGTGAGGAGGTGAGGTGTCCAAACAGAACCTTGCTGCCAAATGTGAAATACAAAAGATGGAAAGATGTTGGACCGTTTTTCTAAACCCTTCAACCCTTAGCTGTGCATTATCAGCAGCTTTTCTTCTGAAGAACTGATCCCACCAAGGAATGAAGCTATCTGCTCCGGTTTTAAATAGTAAATGAGTTGAGACTTGAACCTGGTGTGTTTTTGATGCTGCAAGAAAGCAGATCTCCCAGAGGTTAGAAGTGCAAGGCTTGCACTGGCTTGGGTTTGAACCAAAAAAAAATTCTTGCTGTGACAGAACAGATTGCCTATACGAGATGATTGTCCAACCTTCAAATTTCTTGCCGTCATGTGTATGTATTTGAACACACAAAATGCATTTTTGCGCCAACGCTCACAGGTCAGTAGGTTGTTTCACTGCAGCACGTGTAGCAAGCTGAGAGAACAAAACAAACAGCATTTCCACTTAGTGATTGCATTTCCTAGTTGCAACATTAAACAGTAAACACTAATACAGCACAAGCAATAAATCACTAGCCATTAACCTTGTTAAATATGCAGATTTACCTCCCATCAGAAAATGGATTTCTACAGGGGGTAAACACTAATATTTTTCAGCTTAGGTAATCAAATATAAATATATTGAGTGTCCTAAAAAAAACAGAGCAAGATGTTTTAAACCATCCTTGAAGGTGTGCAGGAATGGAAAGATCATGTCATGAATAAAAGGTCAATAATAAGCAGAAGCATTTGTGTCAAACAGCTGAGCAACATGTAGAGCTTCATGTATGGTGAAGGTATTTCAGTGAGGTGGAGATAAAGAGTGGATTCATCTGAATTCGTGGGGATTGTAACAACTCGTGTATGGCATGAAAAACAGAAAAAAACCATCAGGTTTTCTTAAGGTTTTCTTGCTGTACCATAACTGGCATTTCATGTCTTAATGAGCTTGTAGAGATGCAAAGTTAGTTACTTTCTAGGGAGACTGAACACTGCAGAGTGCTGCAATGCCTCTTTTTTGACTCCTAAGGCATGTACACACACCTCTGACACCTTTCAAAACTGCATTAGCAATTTGCATTACTCTGATCCTAGATAATTGCTTTTGGTGTTAATTTATTCTTTCAGGGGGAGCTGACTGCATCTGTTACAGAAAGCCTTTATTTAAAATAACAGTGTTATTTCACTTGCACTGCGACTCAGAAGTTAACTTTTTTTAGCGAATATACCTCTGCGATTTCTGGCGTTTAACACTTGAATTCCCCTACAGCATAAGCAGTGATGAGCAGCAGGCTTTCCTCTGTGTTTGAGCCTTGAAAAGAGTAATCGGAGGCAGAGCTCAGTCCAAAACAGACCCTCCTGTGAGTTCATGATTGTAGCACTTGACTGACCATGACTGACTGGCACTGCTAATGCACAGGCACAGGACTCAACTCAGCTAATGTTGCCACTGTTTACACAAAACATGCACAAACTCACTTTCACCAACAATATGTGGCTCCAGGCTGAGGTGAGGTTGGATCAGTGTTTTGGTGGCATGAATTTGCAGCAGAAGGTGTGACTGCCAACTCAGTCTTTGAGATATGTAAGAAAACTTGGAAATGCACAGTTAAATTAGCAGAAACATGAAAAACCTGTATTGATACAGTGTTACTAGAATAACTAGAAAGTGGTGTTTTGTTTGTTTCCTTGTTGATTTTTCTGTGTTAAAAGCTTCAGTGTGAGCCACTTTGACTGCAGCAGCAGCATGGGGCAATTTCTGTGACTCCGTTATGCTTTATCCTCTCATCTCTAAACACATGGTAGCACAGCACAGTAGAAAGCCACCTATAATCTCACAATGGCCCTGAAAGACCTATTTTTAGTCCATTAATAAGGTATCCTGTGTGTCTTAAAGCTGATCACAACACAACATGCAAGTAGTGTATTGTAGGTATAGATGCACTGCTCAAAAAATTTAAAGGAACACTTTGAAAACACATCAGATCTCAAAGGGACAATCCACCATCTGACTGGGGTCTTTCTTTGTGGAGTTTGAATGTTCTCCCTGTGTCTCTGTGGATTCACGATGGATACTCCAAAGGCTAAAGGCATGCCGTTAGTGGGATTAGTTTAAGTCAGTGATTCTCAAATCAAGGCCTTGTGGCCCGGTGTCCTGCAGGTTTTAGATGTGTCCCTGATCCAGCACACCTGAATCAAATGACTGAATTACCTCCTCAGTATGAAGTCAAGTTCTCCAGAGTCTTGCTAATGACTTTTTTATTTGATGCAGGTGTATCGTTTAAGTGCTGATTCTAAATTGCCCATTGGTGTGAGTGTAAATAGTTGCTTGTCTCTCTGTGTTGGTCCTGTGACAGGCTGGCGACCTGTACAGGGGGGATCCTGCCTCTTTCCCAATGACAGCTGGAATAAACTTCAGCCCCCCACAACCCTGAACAGGATAAGTGTAAGGAAATTGATGGATGGAAGAAAACCTTGAGCTTGTGTTTCAGGGATGGGATTTGTCCTGGGTTCACTCCCTTCAGTTCCACGCAACTGCTACTATTTAAGGTGGTGGAATGCATTCAGTCTTTGCCGAGTCGTTGAACTGACAACCGTTAGCGAAGCTGGCTCCATTGCTCTGCTTACCTGCTGTGAGTTACTTACCTTGTTGTTCCTTCTGCACAGATTCCCTGGTGTTTGGAGAGAAGGAGCCTTGAGCTGTGGAGCGAGAGTCACTATTGGAAGCCTTCGCCTGAACTCTTGTTACATTGTTGCATGCATCTTTTGATGCGTCTGCATAGATTTGAACATAATTATAATATTGATCAACGTATGTCTGTACTGTATGTGAATTTAAAATAAAAGCCTCATTCTTATTCTTCTTTTCCAATAAAGTGAAATCAGCTGCAGCATCAGGAAGAGTCCTCGGTGGCATTGCAGATAATGGCACCGTCTGAATGATGTTGACCTGATCCAGATTAAGTTCAGTTGCTTTCCGACACACCGTCCACCCAAAACTCTTTATTTGTTTTCTCTCTTTTTCACAGCAAGGTTTAGGAACGTCTTGTGTTGGAAGATCTTGTCCATGTCCCTGTAGTTCTGGCATTTCTGCCAGTTTTACCTGTCATGCTGCTGCTGGAGCTGTTTTAAATGCACCTGTGTGGCGCCTTAAAGCATGACACTGGATACTGTTCAGTCTATGGAGACTTGTACCTGCTGCTGGGTATATATTGCACACCTGTAATCAAACACTGACCTGTCTGACTTAGTGTATGTGGCTTTCACTGAAATCCTGTCTGTCACTTCCAACCAAACACCGCATAATTTTAACACTTTCTGTGTCACTCTTCTGCAAACCACAACCCAAAAGAATTTTTTTTTTCCTTTGTTTCAACTCTCATCCATATAATTTGACCTAGATTCTGTCACCAACTATTTTTCATGTAAAAAACATTTTAGTCTGAAAATTTAAATGATGGAAATAAATATTATGGGCAAAACTTGTGAAGATCTCAGAGAATCTGTACTTGCGGTTTCTCTGTGCTAGTGACCATAGCGATTCAAAGTTATTTAGATAATGCTTCAAAATAAGTACTTACACTCTTCTCCACATGGATGCAGAGATAACTAGAACAAGGGTAGGCAACATTTTCTTTCCCTCAGTTTCTGTATCACTCTGGTGTACAACTGAGACAAATGAAGTATAACCTTTTATATGCTTTGAAACAAGCAATTTATTCTTTTTTTTTGTTTTTACTTTATTTACATATATTTACAGTATTGGTTTAATGTTATGAAGTTGCAGGTTGGTGGTTTAATGCTGGTTGGTAATTGCAGGTTTAATGGTTTAAGTTGTTTTTTGTTTTTTTTGCTTTTTCTTGTGAAGTTTACAATCTTCAAATCAAAACTGAGGAGAGGAGAGTGAAGGAGAGAGAGGTGAAAGGGGTATGGTGAGGAAAGAGGGGGAGGAATGGAGGACAGGAAAGAGTAAGAGAAAGGAAGAAAGAGGGAGGGAAAGATGAGGAGAAAGAGATAGTGGAGGGGTGAAGGTGGAGCGGGAGGATGAAGCCATCAGTTCTTCATCGGCTCTTTGATTCTGTTTAGTAGCTGCTGCTCTCTCACTTTCTGTTTGAGCTTCTTCTTTGCTTCTTTTTTTTTTTTGCTCTTTCATTTGTTTCAGAGCTTTTTTGTCCTCTATCTCCATCATTTATTCTCTGCCATTTCTGTCTTTATTGAGATGTCTATTTTCTCCTCTTCCAGTGCTTGCTGTGCTGACAATAATTCTTTATCTTTTGTTTCCTTCTTTTTACTTTTTCTATTTCTATTTTTGCTACTTGGATCCCCCTTTTCTTGTTTTCTTGCTTTCTTTACTCCCAACAAGTCCTGGTTTATATTTTTGAATTCTTTCTCGGTCACCAGTTATCCTTCTTTTCCTTCGTCTTCTGACTCTCAATGGTCTGAGCTGCTCCTCGTGCATCCTCTTTTAATTTAGTATTTTCAGCCTGCGTGGCTTCAAAGGCCTCCTGCAGAGCGATCAGCTCAGACACGGACGTGAAGGGGCGAGGCGCTCAGCAGTCCTGCTGCGACATTTTGTTCATTCATTGTAGTCTTTTCACTGAGTAATGAAGCCACAGATGAGGACAGAATTATTAGCCTCCCTATGAAAATGGCATTTTTTTAAAGTGCTGCTGCAGTTTCTTCTCAATTAATTTGGAGCCGTTCTTACAGCAGAAAAGTCATTGTCATCAGGAAGTCATTTCCTCGCCCATATTAGCATTTGTCATTGTATTAATACACAAATATATTTGATTGGCTGATTATATATTTACATTACCAAGCAGTTGAACGAGTTTACCTAATAAAGTGGCTGCTGAATGCTTTTATGGACTGTACAGTCGTTGATGCCATGTTCTCATGTTGTATATGCTCTCCTTGCTTTCTGACGCAGAAATTTCACAAATATCATTTTTCTTTTCTCCATTTCAGGAATTTAATAACATTTCAAGTAAGTCCTTCACATATTTGTGTCTGAACACGTTTTTACTCCGCATTAGGCCCACATTTTTGCCGTACTCTTTTGTAAGGTTTTGATCCAAGTGCAAAAAAAAATGCTTTTTGCACAGGTGAGTATGAGTTATGAAAAATTCTTTAGCTGTTTGGAGAACTGCATTAAGAGTGGTGAAAATCACTTTTCTGCTGTGAGAATTGTGTCAAATCAATTGAGAAAAGTTTTAATCAGAGGAAGGAATTCGTAACGCGGGAAATGAAGCGACCTATAGAAGCTGGGAGCAGCTGATGCTGTTTTCTTACGCAGTAGTTTGTAGTACTTTCTATTTTTGCTGTCGCAACTTGACATCCTGTGCAGTGACGTGTTGTCTTGCTGATGTTTTCCAACTCTGAAAAGTGGTGAAACTAAGTGATTCTGTGACATCAGAGTTCTACTGCACATTTTAGGTCCTTTTAGCATGCCCTGCCTACATAGAACAGTATCCGGTCTTTAGGTCTGACGTCATTTCCAGGTCTAAATGCTCCCAAATAAACAGCAATGGCAGAACCAGTGCTTGTTCTCTATTAAAGGAGATTGTAACATATACCTTATCAACTGCAGCCATTTCCTGTTCTGTTTCTCATCAGTAAAACCCCAATTGAGTGTGTTTTTAGTCAGATTGGTTAAAACAACCAGAGACACAGCATTGCGGACATTTTGGACCCAGAAATGGAATTCAATGTCATCACTTAACAAGCAGGCAGTTGGTGCATGCCCATTGCTCATCCGACTCCAGACGAGTGCCTCACACGACACAAACCTCACCGATTCGCATTTTAGAATCACCCTTTAACCTAACCCCACTAACTACACGTCCTTGGACCATGGGAGAAACCAAAATTGCTCACAGGAAAACCACAAAACATGAGGAGAACATGCAAACTCCACACAACAAGATGCCAGCAAGGTGAACTCAAGCCCAGGACCTTCTTGCTGGGAGGCAACAGGGCAAACTGCCACACAACCCATTTGTTATTTTTATTATTTTGTTAAAGAAAACATGTCCATGCATCCCACAAAGAGGTAAAATAATGTTGGTGAGGCTCAGGACCCATTCTAGCCTGCTCTTTGGGTGGGCAGCTGGAAGTAACTGGTGGGCTACTTGAATGAGGACAAAACCACAGGTTAGAGCAACTAAGTAGTGACCTGCAGGTTGCTGGTTTGATACTCTGACATCTCCTCTCTCTGAGATGCTTGCTAAACATTCCTTGACAGCCTTAGGGATGATAAACACCTGGTCAAACCAACATTTATGACACTAAATGTTTCAGTCCCTGTGCAGCAGCTCTAGGATGGTTTCTGAAGAACAGCAGTTGCAGGAATCAACATCACTGCACTTATTTTTCTTTAAGTAGGAAAGCCGGGGTCCTCCTAAGGAAAGTTGGATGGATTTGCGTTTCACTTTCTGGTGAACTTTTTCACCAAATGTAATTTCGGGAGTATTTTTGCTCACATTAAAAACTTTGTGTACTTTTATGTCACACAGCTCTTCCTTCTGGCATCTCCATCACACTCTGTGTGTGTGTGTGTGTGTGCGTGCGTGCGTGCGTGCGTGTGTGCGTGCGTGCGTGCGTGCGTGTGTGCGTGCGTGCGTGCGTGCGTGCGTGCGTGTGTGTGTGTGTGTGTGTGTTCAAAAGGGCAGAGTGTTCTGGGCAAATGGTTTAGTTCACAAGAATTCAATCAAAGCAGAGAAACAAATGTGATGGAATGAGCGGGAACCAGGAAAAACAGGGAGAATCAAAAATCATTAAGTCACTTGTAGTTATAGCGGGGGAATAATAATTTGATTCCCTGCTGCATTTGTAAGTTTGCTCACTTACAAAGAAATAAAAAGTCTCTCATCTTTTATGATGGTTTCATTTTAATGCCGAGAGAAAAAACACAGAAAAAAAAGAGCCTATCCCAGTTGACATAGGGCACGGGGAAGGGTACACCCTGTACAGGTCGCCAGCCTGTCACAGGGCCAACACAGAGAGACAGACAACCCATTCATGCTCACATTCACACCTATGGGCAATTTAGAGTAGCCAGTTAACCTAACCCCAGTAAGTGCATGTCTTTGAACATGTGGGAGGAAACCAGAGGAAACCCCCACAGACACGGGGAGAACATGCAAACGCCACACAGAGAAGCGAGGCCTGGGCCAAGGTGGAATCGAACCCAGGCCTTCCAGATGTATTCCAAGGCAGCAGTGCTAACCACCGCGCCACCCCAAATGCAAATGGAATTAGATGAAGGCAAAATGTGTGACACGAAATGGTTATTCCAAGTTAAAGGGGGGGCTTGAGTTATTGCAGCAGAAGCCTTGTCAGCATGATGTCCTTCAGCTGTTATCATGACTGTCAAGAAGATGCAGCATGGAAAAAAGTCATGCTGTGGATTGTACCATCATCTGCATCCATCAAGTTTATCAGTTTAATTGGGTAAAGTGTGGCTCACAGTAAACTTATAATGTTGCTGAAATCTCACAGATGCCTTTACAGCTGAATGTTCCATATTCTTACAAAGAGAACCCTGCACAGTTTTGAAAAATATTTCTGTCCACATGATAATGCAAAAAATTATGCCACATAGAAAACCCAACTGTCAAAACGATCCCCTATGAGCAAGCATTCGGCAACAGGAAGGAAAAACTCCCTTTTAACAGGAAGAAACCTCCGGCAGAACCAGCCTCAGAGAGGGGCAGTCATCTGACACGACCGGTTGGGGCTGAGGGGAGGGAGACAGGACAGAAGACATGCTGTGGAATAGAGCCAGAGATTAATAATAACTAATGAATAAATGCAGAGTGGGGTATAAACAGAGTAAAAGAGGTGAATGAAAATAAACACTCAGTGCATCATGAGAACCCCCCAGCAGCCTTATCAGCAGTTTTATCAAAAAAGAAAGTTTTGAGCCTAATCTTAAAAATAGAGAGGGTGTCTGTCTCCTGAATCCAAACTGGGAGCTGGTTCCACAGAAGAGGGGCCTGAAAGCTGAAGGCTCTGCCTCCCATTCTACTCTTAAATACCCTAGGAACCATTAAGACAGCAGTCGGAGAACGAAGTACTCAAGTGAGGTAATACGGTACTATGAGGTCTTTAAGATAAGATGAGGCCTGATTATTCAAGACCTTGTATGTGAGGAGAAGGATTTTAAATTATTTTCTGGATTTAACAGGGAGCCAATGAAGTGAAGCCAATATGGGAGAGATATGCTCTCTCTTTCTAGTCCCCATCAGTACTCTATTTGCATACAGTATTCATATATTATTGTACCATGTAATGAAAAAAATTATTTTTAAAGCTCCAAACATATGTTGCAGTAACATCTCCTGACTCTAAATGAGTCATATAATACATTTGAAATCTGAAATAATATGTGAAGGATGATGTTTTTTTTTCCTTGCATTTACTTAAAATTCATAGATTCAATAACAGAATGACTTTTAAATGCATTTTTTAAACCAGCCTGCTCAGTAGTTTGCACATGTGGTGCGGAGTCAGAGATGTGGTGTCAGAGATTTATACAGTATTTTGCACCCCAGGTTAGACTACCTGGTGAATGTAATCTCACCAACTTGATCCATCTACCATTTGGTGAGACAGTACATGCTACAGACACTTATTTCTTCGACTGAAGTCCATCTCGAGTATTTAAAAGAATGTTTTTGGGGGCAGCCCATTAGTTATTGTGGTCATCTGGTTCAATCTGTGATAAATGACAGCTGTAGCAACTGAAGCCAAATAGGGCAAACCCAAACCAGGGCAGATCCCTTGTTGTCATGAATGTCAACCCTCCCTCTCCAACTATTGCTGTGGGGAATGGTTCCTTCTTATCCAAGTGGTTATGACAGGAGACACAGAAGAAGTGACCAATCTGAGCAGCTAGGTCTGCCATGTTTGGAATCTGGGGGCCTAAAAGAATCCCCAGCTGCAGGAGTATATATAAATATATGTACCTCAGCATATTATAAGTAATACTGAGGTTACATGGAGTGGAAATAGTTATATGTTTCTAATTCATTCACAAAGCTTACATGATTTATCATTTGTTCTATCAGATCAAAAATATTTATTGTATCATCAGAGTTTCTAGTGGTTCAAAGAACATGGCAAGAAGACAAGAGCATCCATATGTGTGTGCGTTTTGGGTTTTTTTAATGATACTGCACAATTTTCATTCTATATGACTTACAAAAGGCTTTTTTGCAGATTCTTTTGGGTCATGAAATCCTCTGTGTGCCCCCTGCAGTCGACTTTCAAAATATCTAATATGGCATTTTTTTTCTTGCAACTTCTTCTTTCTTATTGGTCATCATAGAAATACATGTTTATTCAAGCTAAGCTTGTGTCGTAAACTACAGAAACAACAAATGAATACTGGAAAATTATATTGCAATATTATAATAAAATAATAGTTTTATGCTGGAGTAAGATTGGATAACTTCTTCCACCACTTTGTATGATCTGAAGGCTACAATGAGAAAATCAAATATAGGACACATGTTTAGTGACAGAGCCCGTCCCACTGCAGTGTGCTCCAGCCGAGTCTGATGGGATGTGCCTTCTGCTCCGCCAATCAGCTCTCGAAGGTCTCCATCTAAAAATGTATTGGGAGAGATACTATTTACAACTGGAGGCTCAAACTTTCCAAATCTGATGATAGTATGAAGGAGCTATCGCCACCATGTAGGGGATTGTGCCACTTTTAGGGGAATGTGCCCCATTTTTAGGAGACCCTCGCTGTGCAGATCCTGTAGATTGCTGAAGCTGAGGAGAAAGAGGGAAGAAGATGCACTAAATACGCTGTGTAAATCATTTTTAATTCCCTGGAGGAAAACGTGACAGGAAAAGAGCAAAGTGGTGATAACGATGGTGTTACTGCAGTCAGGCTCATTTTGGTTGAAGTGGAAGCGGATGAATCCATTTAAAAACTGAGTGTCCAGATAGGGAATTCACTTTGAGCAGTGACTGTTTTAGCTGCTCTTTTAAAAGCTGTAACTATTCTTAGAGGAGGGAAAAGTATATGTAGGATTAGTGTATTTAGCAGTAGTAATGATTCAGCAGTAACTGACACAATGGCATGCACAATGCACATCCTTCTCTTTCGTGCAGCTACAGTATCACAGATGGCCTCATTTTAAAATGAAAAGAAGGTTTCCTGTGGAGAGAGATTGCAAACAGTTTTATGGACATGCTACTCAGAGATATGTGGAGAAGAAAAAGACCTGATAATGTAAGTATGTGAGATGAGATTTGCTAGAGCTGCCTCCTGGGGATGTGGGCTGTCTGATTTTTGAGTGTGTATGTTTGCTTACATGCACCATGTGTGAGGCTTGTGTGTTGAAAGAAACGTGGGGTGGCAGCAAAAAGAGGTGAGCAGCCTAATCCTCTGTAGGCAGACAAGTGCTAATGGCACACATCAGTGCTGGTGTGGGTGATGCCTCGGGGAGCGTTAAAACGGGAGGTTATTGAGCAGGACAGACACAGGGTTCATGCTTGGAACGAGAATGGCTGAAATTTCATCAGCTTGTCAGCAATACTGAAAAATCAAGGCTGAGGGTAGTCCTGGAGACACATTGGAGGTGCACTGAAGCTACTGCTTCATTTTAGGAACAAGGTGCATAAGACTGAACAAATACCAGTCCCATGCATGTATAAATATGAGGTAAACACTTTTCCACTTAGTTCCAGAGAGGACACATCCGTAAAAGAGTGTTGGCCCACTTTCTCTGAGCTGTGTATCCTGAAAGTGTGTCCATCATAAAGAAAAAACAACATTTTCACAGCAAGGAGCTGTAGAGTAAAGTGCTTTCAGCCCACTAAAGGAACACTAAACAGCAGAGGGCAGTGGGGATCGGGTGTTTTGATTAAAGCCTGGAAAAATCCAACATCACTGGATGCAATATTTACACTTCACAAGTCCAATGCCATCTATCTGTGTCAAACTGCTCCAGATGCAACCTCTGGTAGTTTTGTCAGATGCAGCCAGCTGTTGCACATACATCTGTCCGCTTGAGCTGTTGAGACTTGTGGTAGCTAAAGAATGTAAGGAACTAGATCCACCTAACCTGCACTTCAGTTGTTAAAGGTACCTTGGAAGGTTTGACTACAGGTGACATTATGGAGCAATCTTCTTTTTCATACACTATGATACATGCAGTACTGTGCAAAAGTCATAAGCCAGCCCTGATTTCTGTTAGACAGCCAGGAAAATGGGTGTGGTGGTGCGTTATGTGGTCTTTCTTCAGCCGCAGGTGGGAGAGGTAAGGGTGGGTGGTTCAGGGAGCAGCATCAGGTGAGGTGGCACACCTGTCACTCATGGACTAATCACTCTCTCTCCCTATTTCAGCCTGGAGAGGAGGAAGTGAAGTAGGAGAGCACATGTCAGACTGGTTGGGAGAAAGCAGTGTGATGACGAATTGTAGGGAGAGTTTGGCCAAAGCTGGAATTTATAACTGGGCACTTTGAGAACATGTGCGATGGAAAATAAAGGATCTACATGAAAATACAGAATATAAGACAAAAGGCTGTAGGTACAAGGATAAATATTTCAACTTGTAATACCTACTTCTTTTGACATGCCAAGAAACACACAGAAACATGGATGTAAGATTATTTTTGTCTGACTTTTAATGTTATTGTTGTTGTTGTACCTTCAGAATCTGTGACATTAAAAGTTTAGATCTCACCTTTTAAACAAACTATTTCATTTAAACTATTTCTGGGCACCACAGTACTCGTCTTAACCCCTCAATACCTTTCAATGCATTGGTCGTTGTCTGTCCACTAAGGGGTGCTGGTGGCTGAAGGTTATGTACTGAACATTTAGAATACAACAATGTGCATAGGGGGGTGATTCATTCGCATGTGTATAATGTGTACATAGTGTACGACATGAACACATTATGTGGCGCCAGTATTACATTAACTGAGCACACTCTATTGTGTAGCGTTTTCCAACAGTGTATTGGAAGGGTGCAGTTTGTATCTTGCACAGATGCTCCCTGTGAAAGCCTGACTGACTCAAGGACATTCTGCTTGAAAAACAAGATAATTTGTATTTAAATGTTGGAGAGAATGTTCCTCAAATAAGAAGGTCCATCTGAAAGAGACAGATCCATTGTTTCGCCTGGACACACAAACACCCTCGCACAGTAACCTGTTGTAGGCTGCTAATCAGTACCCTTTGTCTTTTAGAAAGTTACACATCTAATAAAACGACAAAAGGCGATAGCGTTTAACCAGTTTTACGCGTAATTAATAAAGGTGTAGAGTCATAAACAGATTTACTATTACTTTATCGACGAGCAAATTAAACCAGCTTTTAGCCAGATTGAATAGAATCGGTTTCAGGATCCTTTCCTTTAGGTTTGAAGTTATGGTTATCATAAATAAGCGCTTAATTGTTTATTAAATGTATTTTCTCACTGTTACCAAACGATAACACCGTCAAATAAAAAGAAAACCTGGAAACCTAAGTTGTTCGTAATAATGGCTCAAAGTTGACAGTAAAGCTTCAATAAATGCACATCATTTGCTTTCGCAAACCACTTTTTTTTCTAAATTTTTATGTCGGAATTTCCTGGAGTTTTTCTTCTGTGTACTAAGCCCACGCCTTCTTCCATGCGCTCTACATGCTTGGTCACAGATGCGTCTTTTACGCACTGGCACACCATGGGTCTCGGTTTGTGTCTGCGCGCTCTCTTGACCTCGCTCTACCTCGTTTTGCGTTTAAACTTTTGGTACGCAGCGTCGACCTTCGAGTTGACGATACTTCACACCAATGATAACCGTGCACGAATCGAGGAGACCGGCGAGGACTCGGGAAAGTGTCGACCCGGGAGCCCCTGCTTCGCTGGGGTGGCCAGGAGGTTCACCAAAGTGAAGGAGATCCGGAAAAAGGAGAGGAACGTGGTGTTTCTGGATGCTGGAGACCAATTCCAAGGGACTGTCTGGTTCAACTACTATAGAGGCGCTGAAGCGGCGTACTTTATGAACGTACTCGGCTATGATGTTATGGTAGGTATTGTTTTACAGCTTCTTGTACCTGAGAGTGGTTCATGCTTGGGATTTTTCTAAGAAAAGCTTCTTTTTAAAAAGTAAATTCTATATTCACCTTTTCATTACATTAAATCCAATGACTTAATAAAGTTGAAGTTTCTTTCTTGTTTTTTGTTTGTTTGTTTTCTGTCATATAGGCTTTGGGAAATCATGAATTTGACAACGGAGTGGAGGGTCTCATTAAGCCCTTCCTCCTGGATACAAATTTCTCAGTGGTCAGTGCCAACATTAAACCTGACCACACTCTGGCAAAGTTACATAACTACTACAGACCCTACAAAGTTATCAGCGTTGGCTAAGAGAAAGTGGCTGTGGTTGGCTACACCAGCCACGTAAATCCATGCCAGGTAAATCTGTTCCAATAATATTCTACACAACAGTGAAATCTTAATGCTTTATGGGTGAAGCTGCATCACAATCGAGACGATTTAATTCAATAACCCTAACCCTGCGAGGCGTGTGAGAGGGGTTGATGTTGTTGTTGGAGGACACACCAACACATTCCTCTACACAGGTACTTCTGATCTGTTTTATTGTTGTTTTTCATAGTTTTTTTTATGACTTTTCTTATAGTCAGCTGTCTTCAGACACATGAACTGCTTTTCACACTTGCAGCAAGCCACTTCAAAGGAATGACTTCACTGGAACAGGATGTAAGAACCATTAACTCTACAAACCACAACATTTTCTTTCTCTGCAGGAACACCGCCATCTTCCAAAGTGCCAGCTGGCCCCTATCCTTTTATGGTAAAATCTAACCACGGCAGAGACGTACCAGTGGTCCAGGCCTATGCCTTTGGGAAATATCTTGGATACTTAAAAGTCACCTTTGATGAGAGTGGCAATGCCGTCAAAGCTGTTGGAAATCCCATCCTAATGGACAGCAGCATACCTCAAGGTACAATATCAGATTATACTTTACACATGTTATTGTTTGAAAAGTTGAAACCATTCACTCAACCACATAAGGTTTTTATCAGGTTACCATTTCTCAGTGTTTCAGTGTGGAACTGAGGCAAAAGGTTTATCTGTGAGATCAAGTGTAGACTTGAGCCTCGGCACCTGTCAGAGAGTGCGTCACAAGCTGGCACTGAGCATCCAAATAGAGCCGTGAAAATTGGTAAACTACAGCTGCAGCACACACCTGTAAAATGCCATCAAAACCAAAAGGGGAGGTCAAATCGGAGGAAGACTATCACACAAGTAAATGAGCCGTTAAAATAAACATGGAGTCTATAAACTGTAGAATGGAGGAGATGCAAGAGATTAAAACAAGCCTCCTGTTCACACAAAAGAACGAGGATGACATAAAGGTACACTGATCATAGGCAGGGACATTAAAAACAATTGCTACTATTCCACAGACGACTGGTTTAATAGCACCATCAAGACAGGAAATCAATTTTTAATCATTCACTGTAACAGCAGAAACCTGTATGTCAGCTTCCACAACATCAAAATTATTTGATGTCCTGCAAGTGGAAAGACTGAGAATTTACTGAACTAATTACTTAAGTCAAATAAGTATAAACTTCATGCTTTTTGGGAATGTAAATGGTGTGGTATATGGACTTATTTATGGCAAATATTTTTTGTATTTTGTTTTATTTAATTTATATTTAGGTTTGAAATAAAACAGTCAAACAATCAAAACACATGTAAAATATAAAAGAAGTCAGAAACAATAACACCACAAAATGTCTCTGAAAGAGAAAAAAAGAGATTGTATGATCTCAGGTAAGGTCTTTAGTAAGCGTCCTGGCTCTTGCTGCAGTCCATGAATTTAGTGACTGCACTGTGTGCTGCAAATAAAACAGCATATTTTTAAAAAACATCAGCTTACAGTTGTTTACATTAACAGTTAACATTATTACGGGATTTTGATGTACGTGCCCATTTGTGAGTGGTTGAGTTTGCTCATACACTGTATTTCCAAAGTATTCATCCACCCATCTAAATCATTCAGGTGTTCCAATCACTTCCATGTCCACAGGTGTATAAATCCAAGCACCTAAGCATCACAATGCTTCTACAAGCATTTGTGAGAGAATGGGTCAGTGGATTCCAGCGTGGTACCGTGATAGTTGTGGGGTTGTTCTTCAGGTGTTGGGCTCGGTCCCTTAGTTCCAGTGAAAGGAACTCTTAATGGTTCAGCATACCAAGATCACTTGGACAATTTTATGCCCCCAGCTTTGTGGGAACAGTTTGGGGATGGCCCCCTTCTGTTCCAACATGACTGCACACCAGTGCACAAATCAGGGAAGAGTGTCGATTTCAGGAGTGTAACCTTGGAAACCTAATCTGTGATGCAATGGTAAAAACGACAGACAATTTTCACTTAATGTATTCAGTCAGTATTTTACAGTAAACTCACACAGGAGTAGCTGCTCTCTGACATGCAGATCCCCACTTTGCAGGTCTTTACGGTGATAGAAAGTTACAACCATGAGCAAAGAGACTTTTCTTTGTGTATAATATGTCCCTTTTACATTGACAGATTTATTACAATATAAAGAACTCAAGTGAGCAGCAGTGGAATCACGTGAGCCTGTGTATGCTGAATAGTGGAGCCATACGGGCACCGATAGACGAACGCTACAAAAATGGTAGGTGTCATTATTTTTGTTTATTTGGGGGGATTTGTGCAAAATTGCTGAGTCCTTAATCCACCTTGAAGTGTTTTGTAATCCACTGTCATTTACATTTATTTATTTGCCTTTTAGGCTCCATAACAATGGAAGAGATTCTCACCGTCTTACCATTTGGAGGAACCGTTGACTTGGTCCAAATAAAAGGATCAACAATAAAAAAGGCATTTGAGCACTCCGTTCACAGATATGGAAGCAAGACTGGAGAATTTCTTCAAGTCTCGGGTCTGTTTTTGGCCTCCTGCTCTCCTCTGCTTACAGAATATTTCATAATCTTTCATAACTATTACCTTTTTCTTCTGTATTATTTGAAAAGTTGTGTAACAGGAGGATTAAAAAGTATGTCAGATGTTAGCCTGTAAAGGAATCATGATGCGCAAAGATGCGCATGTGTAGTTAGTGCAGTGTAAAAACAATAATCAGTGGGTTTATGGGGACAGTTCAGGTAGGAGCTGCTGTCTGCAGCTTTAAACTGAATATAAAATACTGTTGATGTATTCCCAAAAGTCAATTTGATTTGTGTTTTTCTATTTATATGTAAACAGGGGGGCAGCAAACAGCAAAAATTTTTTTTTTCCCCTGACATTTCCAGGTATTCGTGTAGAATATGACCTCTCCAGGCCGGTGAACCAGCATGTGGCGTCGCTGACATTGCTCTGCACAGAGTGCCGTGTGCCCAAGTATGAAGCATTAGACCCACAGAAGACGTATACTGTGGTCATGCCTTCATACATAGCGGGTGGAGGGGATAGCTATACAATGATTAAGGAGGAGTTGCTGAAGCTTAATTCAGGTAGGTGACAGACACTTGCAGTAAAAGTATAAGTGATGAACATTTACTTGAAATCAGAGTTTTTCTTATCACAAGTGCCCAACATCACATGGCCTGCAGCTACAAACAAACCACACTGCTTTGCCAAAACTCTACCATCAAACAGCCACAACTGGAATTAAAGTATGAGCATCAACCACAGTAGCACACCAAAAGGTTCCTCCAAACAAACAAAACGTCCACGACAGCAACAAAGATGGAACCAAGCTACAACCAAGCTCACACCGATTCAGAGCACTGCCTGCAGTTAGTGGAGTGTCTTCAGGTGGTTGCCGCAGCTCTACAGCACTCTTATCCAAAGTATTTCCAAACAACTGCTGGTGATCAGCTTCAAAGAACAACCTTTTCATCTTTTAACATAGTGTTAGTCATCCAGACTAGTAACACATGGTGAAAGGAGCAGCTGTGACCGGCGCATACCGGCACATGATCGGTGATTTAGAGAGCACTTGATTTGCTTTTATTTTGCTTTCTATCGGTGGCGCACACATTTTAAATATCACTTGCTCGTGTTCATGTAACTGTGGGAAGCCAAAGTCATGATTGAAATTAAAATTCGATTAACTTTTCATGGTTTTGGGTCACCTGCCCAGTGTTTTGTGTTCAAGTTTTGTTACTGATAATTAACTTCAGTTTGTTTCTTAATTTGCTTATGGTTTTGAGTATTGTGTATCCCCCTAGTGTTTCAGGTTTGAGCATTCAGTTTTGTATTACTGTGTTTGTTGTATTCCCTCAGTGTGCCCGCCTCCCCGTGTTGTGCGTCAAGTTCGCGTTCCTGTTCCCATGTTCAGTTATTCCCTTTTTTATTTTGTCGGTCTCTTGTGTCTCATATTTTGTATTCAGTTGACTTCCCTCGTCCCGTCCTCTGTGATTAGTTTCTTCTGTGCTCCCACTCGTTTCCTCTTCCCTGGTTACCTCATGTGTATTTATTCCTAGAAAAGTTATAGTTTCAGATTATTTGTTCCTGACCAGCCTTGATTTTTTTTTAAGTCTTGTCAATAGTTCAGCTGCAAACTGTGCAGCCCTAGTCATCATATTTCACCAATCTGAACTGGTGATACTAACTTTGGGTGCCTAACTTTCAGCTGTGGTGATTTTACATAGATCCTCTTTGCTGCCAGACTGAATGTCTGTGTGTGAAGCATCCAAGTTTAGAATTCTTCTTTTCAGTAACATCCACATTCAAAAGTGCTTCTGCTGCTGTGGCTACAGCTGACCTTTATTTCCACTCTATACTCACACTCACTATACATCTTAAATTAAATTCCTCCTGTGTCTTACTGCATATGCTGCAACTTGATTGGTTGGTGGAGGCATACATCCGCAGGGCTAAATATTTTAAAGAAATCTCTGTTAGTTGAGCAAAGAGCTCATTAAGAAATCATTGTCGCTGATTAAAGTCATTCCTGAGACTTGGCAGACTGTTACAAAGCTTGGTCCAACTCTTTAATGTTTCACAATCATTCAGTTATTCCTCCCCTGATTTTTTTTCTCTCTAGTGAACGCAACCTAAGTCACAGGCAATGACGTTTTTTTGATAACAAATCACTGGAAGTAGCTCAACAGCACTTTTCATCAGTTAATTCAAGAATCGTCTAAAGTTAAATTCTGTTCATGTTATAAATGATGAATGGATCTGAGTATGCTTAAAGTGAGAAGCATTTTACAGGATTTACTGTGGTCATTTTTATTTGCCTGGGAAAACAGCTTTTAGCCTAGCAGTGGAACAGTTTGATTACAGCACGCTTACCCCGTGACCCAGATTCCTGTATTCACTCTTAAAATCGACACCACAAGTTAGAGTCAAATATCTTTGGGGAAAACAGTGGAAAAGTTATTTTCTTTAACAGGATCTCCGAGACCGCACAGAAGAGAAGATTGGCTGGGCAGCACGTTGCTTCCTAGTCATTTTCATTCCAAGCATGTCTTTTATATACAGCATGCCACGTAACCAAGTTATCAAAACATCAAAGCAACAACTGAATAGTTTGCCGTGGCATTTTGTGGTGACATTCACAATCCCAAGATGCTTATACTGGCCTAAACAATTTGGTTTCACCCCCTCAGCCCCAACCGGTCGCGGACAATGACTGTCCCTCCCTGAGCCTGGTTCTGCTGCAGGTTTCTTCCTGTTAAAAGGGAGTTTTTCCTTTCCTCTGTCACCAAGTTCTTCCTCAAAGGGGGTTGTTTTGATTGCTTTCTTATTCTATGGTATTTTCCTTACAATATAAAGTGCCTAGTGGTGTCTGTGATTTGATGCTATATGAATAAAATGGAATTGAATTGAAATTAATGATCCTTTAACATTCACAATGGTGACTTAAAAAAAAAAGCAAATAGAAATCTTTTGTTTTTATAAAAGGAATGGAGAGTTTGTAACTCCATTTCACATTTGGTAGAAAAGAAAATTGACACTAATTTTGGGTGCTTTAGTGTTTTCCTAGCTCCTCTGTGCTGCCAGGGTTAATGAATCTGAACCATCCCAGCAACATCCATAGTTGCTGTAGCTGCAACTTTGTGCCCTGTCTTTGGTTGGTCCCCAAGCCTTTAGTTCTAGCTTTACTCTTGGAATTCTCTCCAGCAGAGATGCTTCATCCAGAGTCTGTAGTTTGTTTGTTTTTAATTCTTGACAAAAACACTATAAATTGAGAATTGGCCTATTAAACTTCAGCATTAGGAAAATGCTATTGATGTTTTTTGTAGATTTATTATCATTGTATTATTGTATTTAAAGCTATCTTGGGGGAGAAGCAAAAATACCATTTAGGATTTTTTTGCCATTTCTTGCAGGTCACATGGACATTTCTGTTTTTTCCAAGTACATCCGTGATAAGAAGCTTGTGTACCCTGCAGTAGAAGGCCGCATCACTTTCAGGAACTTGGCTGCCATTTATCCATCCGGCATTGGCTTGTTACTGCTGAATCTATGCCTGTCTCTGACCCTCTGATTGGCTTTTTACACTCTGGTAAACTGTGATATATTGAAAGACTCAAAGTCCTGCAGGACTTGGTTAACTGTCTTTTCACCTCACTGCCTTCAAGGCTACTAGAAGACAACAGAATTACAGGTTCTGCCCCAGGGTTGCCAGTGTCCAGGCAGAAAATTTATTTTAATCCACAACCGAGCCAACAATCCCCAAAAAAGGATTAGAGACAATCTTGTTTACTAAAACCTTACACACACACACACACACACACACTCTTATTTACAGAATAACAGTTGATGGAAACACGCACACAAAATGTCAAGAATACCAAGTGGGTTTTCTTTAATTACAATTTAGTCTTAAAGTGCCTCAAAAACTCAGATCTATGTGAATAAAGAGATTTCATTAAGATAGAAAGAAAAGCACATTACATTTATAATGAATTATGTGGTTATCAAGTTACAAAAATGAATGTATTGCTGTGGAAATATGATTTGTAAATAGTGATTTGTTGTCATGGGGACCTCCTTGGTCTGCCAGTATGCAGCGTTGAAAGATTAATCTGAACTGAGTTCATGAATTTGCCAGTGCATCTATGCTTTTTATTCAATGACATATTTATGAAGTTGCTTTCTAAGACTGTGATAAATTTTTCCAATTTTTTTATTTTTACACATTGAAAGTAGATGGAATTAAGGCCCATTATTTGTTCAATTAATCTTGTAGTCATTCCCTCATTAACTTAATTTTAGTAGCAAATGGTTGTGTGTTTTTTAATGAGATTATTACCACCACTTGACACATATTGCACCCGACCCCTACAGTGCCTCCTGCAGGTCAGGAGGGTGGGCCCATGTGTCATTTTTACGGCATCATGAGGGGCACCAAGGCCCAGCCACCAAGAGCTCTCCTTCAAGTTCCCTCCCCAGGCCTGACTCCAGGATGGGGATACAGTAACCCTATCCTGGGCAAGATGAACTGGTTGCTTGATTTTTCTCTCTTTTCAGAGCAGTTCTCTGCTCCAAAGGAGCCGGTCTGACTAGGATGCCTCCAGAGTGAGATGTTCAGGGCATCTTCTATGGAGAGGAGGCCCCAGGTTAGACCCAGGGCATGCTGGAGAAATTACATCTCTTGGCTAACCTGGGAACATCTCAATATTCCCCTGGATGAGCTAGAGTAGGTGGCTGGATAAGCTGCAAAAAAAGGATGGACATTAATATAGTAATAGTAGCAGTAAAACACCAAAGTAGGAGCAGCACTCATAATTTCGTTTTATTTTGCATGGTGCAATAATAATAAATGTTTTCTATTTTTCTATTACAGCTGTGTTATAATCCCATTTTCTCATACTGTTTTGATATTATTGATATTCTTTCCTGTGTTCATCACTGAGTGTTGCATGCCCGGGTCAGATGGTTGTCCATGTCCACCCACAGACAGAACCACTGGCATATTCTTATAAGGCTGTTCTGGGTCTGCTCCCTTCTTACCTTTTATTATACATCCATCAGAAATCCACAGGAAGATACTCTTCACTCCAGTCACTACATCTTGTTTGCAGTAGCTAAAGTCCAGACAGAGCTTGGGAAAAAAATCATTTCACTTTGCTGTTCCATCTTCAGGGAACAAATTACCAACTGATCTGAATATGAAGGTGCTGGTCTCATTAAATGCTTTTAAGACCATTTTAAAAGACTTTAAGGTACAGGTGTCTGGTTGTAAGTGTCTTATTCTGGTTAAATAAGATTATCATTTTCAAGTCTCAAGTTTTATATGTCTGTTTTCTATGTAACTCTTGATATTGCTCCCAGTCTTGGCCGGGACTCCTTGTAAATGAGATTTTCAATCTCAACGGGATTTTCCTGGTAAAATAAAAGTTACATAAAAATATGTGCATTTTGGATTTTACTAATAAACGTTCACCTTAAGTCGTTTACCCCGACTCCTTGATTTGGTGCTCCCCACCTCCACCACACCTGACAAAACTGTTAAATGAATACAGTTTTATACTATTATATTTTAATAGCTTTTGATAATTATACAAACAACATGTGAGTGCAATACTGACTTATTATTTAGTCTATTCTTTATTTATTTTTTTACAAATGTATTTCCTCTTGTTGCGGTAGCAGGAGTCCAGATACAGTTACTGTACATATCAGTTATAAAAGTCTGGATTAGTGTCATATGAGCTCATGCCTGGCGAGCATGTTGGCTCATGTTCATCCCATGTTCATTTTACATCCACGGAGCCATCACAGACATCTCCTTCTGCACCTGCTGAGGAAAGGAAAACACGGGGTTAGCGCAAAAGCAGGTGTTTGTTGTTGTTCCATTTAAAGAAGACATCGAAAAGCTTTGTGTTAAGATTGAATATATATTGTTCATATTAATGAACAATATGTGTATTTTTCTAATGAAAACAATAATTTAACCTTGCATTTATTTGACTATAAACATCATCATGCAAAACAGAATGATGTTGCATACAAGATGAAAAACAAGTTATTGAATAGTTGGAAAAAGTGGATAAAGTATAGATGGGTGGAGGAGCAGATTGTTCAAGATGTTTACCTTGTTTAGCTCTGGAAAAAGTTCTTGAATGACGATGTCCAGCAGCACATACGTCAGCTGAGGAAGGTACAAAAAAATGCAGATGAGAAGCACTGAGGCCAGTCGTGTTTAAATAAAATATAATAATAAGCAAACAGAACGCAAAATTGCAGAAGAAACTGTGTTTTGGCAAACTGCATGTTACACAGTGTACCTATTATAAGGTGCGAGTGAGTACATTCAGAGATATACTGCACAGCAGGAATATGTGCCCCAAGTCAATTTTATTCATATACTCATCTGTCAAATACTGTCACAGATTCCTGCAGGTCAATTTTTTTTTTCTTGTCTGGATACGTTTCCCATCAGCGAAGTGCAAACATTCAGAGAAAGCACAGAATGAGCCCTGGCTGTTTGTGTGTGTGCGTGTGTTTGTGTGCGTGTGTGTGTGTGTGTGTGTGTGTGTGCGTGCGCGCGTGCGCGTGTGTGTGTATCTGTCCTTGTACCTGTTTGTTGAGAACTGGCTGCTGTAGTCCATCGAAGAGAAGACGCACTCCTTCATATTTGGCCTCTTCTCCGATACATTTCCCCAGAAAGTCTAAAGATAAATGCCAGCCAACAATTTAAAACTCAGCACTTGTCTTGCAGGTTTTAATAGTGAATACAAGTCGTCTATAAATGACAAACCATGGCTCAGAAAAACTGAATAAACACCTGGAATATAGCTCATCATCTCCTCGAACGTCTTCTTGGCTCTGTTCTGCTTGTCTTGGGAGGAGCGAGGTGGGCTGCTTTCACAGAACACAGAGTCTGTAAGGACAAAGATTCAGCACATGATGTCACCTCATTTCATTTGTGTGCTTAAAGGAATAGTTCAAAATTTTCAAAAACACACAGATTCCCTTTTGTTCACTGGCCCCGTACCTCTAAGAAGGGTGATGAGTGAGACCACCCGGTGCTCCTGGACCACTTGGTTGAGTTTGTACTGAAGGTAATAATCTGTATAGGCCTCCAGAGTGTTCTTGAACAGGATCCTGCCTCCCATTAGCAGGTGGTGCAGCCAGTCAGGGACATGGAAGACGACTCGTCCTGAAAAATCAAAAAGATAGATCTGCTATCTTTCTAATAAAACTGACGAAGTTAACAATCTTGCAGATGAAGTTAACTAATCAGGTCGTTAATGAGTAGCCATTATTTCAGAACACTATGACTTTTTTAAAATC
>VUQK01036006.1:6954-26582 GCA_015106715.1 Bujurquina vittata | reverse complement strand
ACTTTTTGCAATAGACGTTTATAGCTCCTACTGCAGGTGCTGGGCTCATGGCCTCGACCCATGGAACCTGGCTTCAGGAGCATTAGCCAGTGAGCTCCTCCTCCAGGTCTGGTGGGACCCCAATATTCCTGATTTAGGTGAGATTTCTGGGTACAGAGGTGTAGTTTTAATAATGGCCAAGTCTCTAACTTGCTTTGGGAAACCCTGCCAGGGACTAGTTGCAGCCAACAACATCGCTCCTGGGATCACTCTAAGGTGGTGATTCATGCTCCACTTGTTCACAAGTGGGGAAAAAGTGGGGCTGAAGATTGACAGATAGTTTGGCACAGCTTTTGCAGTGATGCAGACAGGCTATTCGTCTCTAAAGATAGATATGATTGTGAAGGTGAGGATGCTCTATCCTCAGTTAGGTCCACAAACTGTGGGTAGTGACTGAAATAATAAAACAAGCAGTGGAAATGGGCTTCCTCTGAAGGCAGGAAGGTGAGATAAGGAGAAGTGTTCAGTCATTCAAGAGGGAGTCAGAGTACAGTCCCTGCTTCTCTAAATGGAACCACTTGGGTGGATATTATGTCTCCACTGGTTTGGAAATGTCTCTGCGCCCCAGGGAGCCGGAGAGAGATGGTATCTCTGCTGTTGTGGAACCCGGATAAGTGGTTTTGCATCAGATGTATGGATGATACACGAGCTATTTAATATTCTTAGCAAAACAAGTAATTTCTGAAACACTTTGCAGTGAAATTTGAAGCCAATAAAATCAATCCACAGGCCTCTCTGATCTTATATAAATTGTCATAAATAATGTCCAAAGAACAGACTGCAAAAAAACCCCAAACCTCTACTTACCAACATACATTAAGTAGTCATAAACCCCTTCAACAGTGATCATTTCCATGAAGTAGTTCTGATTGTGTCTCTTCTCTGTCATCTCTGATCGGTTGGCATTATTTTTGAAGAGGTCATTGAAGAGCTGGGGGAGAGAGACTTGCGTCAGTTTTTAAGACCAAAGCTCTTTGAAACACCCACTGCCTCTATTTAAAAGCATTTCTAGTGACTAATAGAACTCTACTGAGGTAAATATGTAAAGTCTCTATTTTTTTGAGAATATATTCAGATTTTATGCTAAGTTAAGTGGACATGTTTGTTTAAGCACCACTTGCAAAAAGCTGTTATGATCTCATCAGCTGCACCACTGGCAAGTTCTCAAATTAAATGCTCAAGGCCTTATTTGGCCATGTCAGACCTCGTTTAAATTTTGCGAAGGGCTACTTCACAAAATTTGTTGCAAAAATAGTATATGTGTGGAAATTATGTTCTATTGTCAGTAATGCTAAAATCACCATTGGCTGATGTTAAACCAATTAAACTTCCTTTCATTTGAAGATGGCAAAATCTAAGGAGGAAACAAAGTATCGGTCTAAACAGTTCTTTCAACTGTCTTTGCTTTGAAAACTCTGAAACATGTATCTTTAAAGCTTGAGGCTTGTAGATTTTTAACCAGACAGTTGTAATTGAAACTATTAATTAAAACCAAGCTTTAGTGAGGACTCAACCAGTACTCGGAGGATAACAGTCCTCAGGCCTGAGCAAGACAGAGACCCTGAGAAAGCTCTAAACTTACAAACCTTTTTGTCATTCTCTGAGGTGGGGCTCAGGATTGTGAGCTCAGGGCGGCTGGGTTTGGGCTTGGGAGATTCACAGGAATTGAAGAAGGACTGGATGAAAGGCTCCAGATGCTGTCCTTTCTGACAGAAATAGCACACATGCAAAATGTATATTGGGTAGCTACGGTTTCAAAAATGCAAAACTGACATTTAAAATAATGTATATTGTGAAAGACGATAGAGACAAAAAATATTCTGCATATTCTGCTCGGGAGAATAAATGCATTTCTCACCTCCTTTATCAGTTTGCTGGGGACTGACTTAATGATTTTCCCTGTGAAACATAAAAATGTTATCTCAGTGATGTATGCTTCTGTCACATTTTACCTCTTTTTAGACACATATCTTTTCACCCAACTCAAGGTCAGCCTGATCAAACATTTCCACAGAGTGTTTGAAATACTCTTGCTGTTTAAACATAATCTATTTTGCACATTTCTATTAAAACAAAGTGTCTGTCACATTCTCTGCATCCAGTTCAGAGAGAATCCGCCTCATACTGTACCGAGGTTCACGTCAGGCAACATCTTGTCCAGGAACTGAGACTCCATGCTATGAGGAGACAGGAAGTCGGCCAGGAGCTGGCTGTTGCTCAGCTCTGGGTGCTGCAGGAGTTTCTGCAAAGCGAACAGATAATAAAAACACACATTTGTTCTAACTTGTTTTCTTCTGTAGCTGAACATCAATCAGAGGACTGCGGATTAAAGTGTATGACCAAATGTGTTTGACATGAGAAGCAAAACTGAGTTCAAACTGGTACGCTACGACCCCTAGCTTGCCCCGAGGATGCACAATCACAAATGCAGACGCTTTCCTCGTTTTTAGAACAAAAAAGACTTTATCGGGGGGGGGGTTGTTGTTTATAAAGCTTGCAAACCAAGTTTAGATTAGTGCGGACTATTCTCCACAGAACATGCAAACTTTTTAAATTAATTTCCAAGCTTTCAAAGCAGTCTCTCATTGCGCCTTGAGAAAAACTGCAGAGACTTATTTCAAGACTTTTGTGTTGTTATTTGTGATTCTGTGGTGAAGGTCATCCAGGTGGAGACCATTTCAAAATGTTTCCTTGGAGCTCCAGTTGCGACACATCTGGGGTTTGTGATTTGTTCTCCATAAATGTTCAACGGTTAAATCTCAAATCTTGTTCTTTCAACTGTTTAAGGACCTTGGTCGCAACTGCAGAGACTGAACTCTGTTATTTCCTCTGTGCATTAAAAAGCTGCACCTTCTCCTATAATAGCCAAGTGAGGCAACAACAATCCCTTTAAAAGAAGTGACTTAACCAGTGATGGGACTTTAAACGTTTCTTTAAAAAAACAAACCAAAAAAATTTATTGTGAACACTAGCACAACAAGACCCATCACTAATGGGGATATCCTGCTGCCATTATTGAAAATATAAAATAAATGGAGACACAGGATACCATTACAGCCCCATTTCATAATCAAAAACCCTTCAGCAGACATCTTTTTACCTTCCGCAAAACTATCTTGCCCTAATTTGGAGGCCTTGCCATAAACTTTTATCCAAATAGTTTTAGTCACCCCTGAGTTAGTAAAGATATAATACATATTCCAGCAAAAATGTTTTCAGTATTAACGATACTTATTAAAACAGACGTTTTAAGCATGCTGAGAAAGTACAGAGCGCATTCTTGTACAAGGGTGTATACTATATAGTACTTTTCTATTTATTTTCTATTTATTTTCTGACTGTCTGTTGCTTGTGTGTGTTCTTATCTTGGATGGCTGTTCTGAACAAAATTTCATTTTATGTAATGACAATGACAATAAAAGACATGACATTCATTCATATATTCCATTAAAAAAAGCCAGATATAATACATACATACAAGGTATTCATACCCTATTATACTCATGTGTGTACAGGAATATCACTACAGTACATGATGCACCCATGCAACATAATCTGCTGATATACCATGAATTATGCACATCATCACTATAATCATAAGGCAACTATGTACAAATATGATCACATGATTACGCTAAGCCAATCAGGCATGAGAAAGAGGCTGCCTATCATTAGCATATATTATGACGGTCCAATTTGCTAAATGTCTTGTTTTGCTGTTGAAGAACAAGGATACACAAGGAAGCACAAGGAAGTGCGTTTTTGCATATTATTTTCATCATTATTTGTTCAAAATAATCATTCAAATGTGTTTTAAAAGCTATTCGACTCATTAGTATTAAACTATTCATTTTGTGTCAGAGAAATTTCAGTCAACTGTACTACTCAATGACAAACCCCCAGAGACACATCTGTGTTTGACTGTATATGATGTCAGTTCCTTCAGTGGAGGGAAATTTAAGTGCAGCATGGTAAGTTTAATCTTCTTAGCTTCAATATTTCTTCAATATTATTGTGTGTACATCGCGAGGTTTAACTGCTGTGTTACCAACAGGTCCTTGTGCACATGCTTTAGATATTACTTTTATAAAAATGTAGAGAAGGTTTATTTAAACATGAGTTGATTAAGGTCATGAGATATCACATTAGCACCAAGCTGTTAACACCATGGCTGACAGGTAACTGGGTTACCTGTCAAAATAAAAGCATGCATACTTTTAGAAAGGATTAATGCAACTGATCTAAACACTTATATTGTCTACGTACAATATATATATTAAAGTGAAAAAATAATTGCACACTAACTAACTTGCTGTCTGATTAAAGAAGCATTTGCTTTTCAACATCAGAGGTGGTCACACTTGCTGATGATCCTTTAATCAAGTGCGTTTGATAAGCAGCGCCTGGCTGTTACTCACACTCTTAAATAATATGGAGGCAGTAAGGGTCTGCTTAGTGTTTCAGGACTGCACAGAGTCCTGTGAAAACTTTCTTTTTCTTATGACTGAATATTCTGTCTAGTACAATTCAGAAGAAAAGTCTGAAGGATCTCAAACATCTACCTGAAGATATTCCTGAAATTCCTCCCTCTTCGATGTCAGAAATTCGTAATTCTTGGGACCAATTATTCTCTTTGAGGGCAATTGCGCATCTGGAAATGAGCCTGCAAAGGGTGTAAAATTTAGCAAAATTAGATTGTAAAACATATATAAAAATAAAATGACCATGTATAAACCCTACCATGAAACTCAGTGAGCTTTGATTCTAGGACATAGAACTCCAAATATCTCCTGTACACAGACCAGTGTTCAGTCTCGTGTCCAACTGCAGAAGACAAACATTAAAGCTTTGATTATTGACTCCAAACCAAACTAAAACACATTGATTACTCAAACTGGCAGTGAGAGGTAACCGTTCAGTAAGCTGCACACGAGCCTCGTGTCAACTAACTTTAGCAAGTCTTTGATGATTTGCATGTGAAGTGGGAAAAACAAACAATTATAAAGAGCAAAATTAACTCAGCAGCAGTCACTTGCTGGGGAGCACTTTAGATTCTGGCTCTATATTTTAATTACTGGTCATTTTTGTGTCTAACAAGGGGCCATACTTAACACCAGGGCATATTTCCAGAATTTTCCTGACAATATTACATGTGATTTAGTGATGTTATGATAGATAATATTTTTACATTTGTGGGTGTTTTTCTATGAATACCATCTAACAGTAACATCATAGACTATTGGTCAAGTTCTTCCTACAATCTGAGTTACATTCAATAGAAAGAGAAGGCACGGCTTACTCTAAAACATCACGCTTAAATGCTGAGCGGCTTTACACAGATGACACTGAGCAAGGTTGAAGGAAAAGGTCTGCACGGCCTCACCTGCCTTCCGGTCATTGCGCTCCACGTCAATACAAAATACTGGAATCCGCTCCCTCTTTACATCGTCATCATAGAAATCAATGTATGGGATTGTGATGTTCCAGGCTGAGAGGTTGCGCGGGGTGCTCGGGGTGGAGGCTGCCTCCATCGGGGAATCATCTTCCAGCACCATCATGGCTTCCTCCACCTTGAATAGAAGGGAGGGAGAGGGGTTGAGGTCAAGTCTTTGTAGAACAAGCAAGTCATGGTCAAAACTGCTACTCTTAAGCATCAAAACACTGCAGTTAGAGGGCTGGCTTTGATTATGTGGAGTTCTTTTGTTCTCTGAAGGTACTTTTGACTTCAATTGCAGTCATTACATAAGAACTGTAAAAATAATGCACGCGTTTTTCGTTGCTTTCATTTAAAGTGAATATTTAGTCATTTTCACAGGTCTGCTTTGTGGTTTCATAAGGGTACACTTGCTGTTTAAACACGTTTAAAACATAAAGCAGATAATCACCTTTGAAACCACCAGAATTTTTTTTTCAAGACAAATTTTTTCATTTGCTATAATTGCACAGCCACGAACACTGGATTTAAATATTGGAAAAGTAGATATAATTGCACAAAGATATTTTTTAAAAGTCTGCAAAAACATGTTTTGTCAAAAAGGTTTAACGCAATAGTAGCTCCGTATTTAGAAGTGCCGTAAACGTTGAAACCTTGAAACTTAGCTGCTTCTCCAGAATAGCACATTTACTTTTGTAAAATCACGTGGATGTCTCTAAAGACTAAAACCTGAGATATGATCAAAACCAAAAACTCTGTGGAGTTTACACAGGAGGCAGAATTAGTGCCCTAGGTGGCTTTTCTTTCTTTACTCACCAACGCCCCCATGTGGGAATTCCTTTAGGAGACCCTCGGCTTGTAATATGGTTTAAAGACTTCCTTTACAGTTACTTCTAGTAAATTTGAAACACTGCTTTTAATTTTACATGCACGTATAATTAACATACAGGATCTTTGTATTTGACCTTAAATCTAGACTCTATAAGCAGCAGTCGCCATGTGAGCATTCTTCTAAACGCTTTCATCATCTGATAATGAATGTTTAGACCATCCTTAGATCTGCCTTACCATATCATCCTCTCCCTCTACCAGCCCATAGGATGGCAGCATCGCTCCCTCCAACGTTGTGCTCTTGAACACTCCTTTGATCTTACTGCCAATGCGGCTGATCCCAAAGGACTCACCCCTCTTAGACGTACTCCTGCAGTTCAAACAAGGTGGATATTAAACACAGCGTGACAGAGAGGACGTGCATGGCTTCAGCAAAGCGCATGCAACTTCAGAGAGGTGGCAGGGCAGGAACCATAAGGGAGAAGGAGCAGCTTATTGTATCTGTATTATGAGAGGTAAAAGCTAGGGTAGCCAAAGCAGTGCCAACATTTAACTCCACAGTCATCTTACAACGAAATGCCTGGGTTGCTGGTAAAACGCTGCAGGACCAAAAGCAAACACAGCACAAAGCACTGAGCAGTGATGGACAGACGTCTCGCTTAGAGGGGATCGCACATTTTCAGGGTGCCAAAAATGTTGACGATGATCAGTTACCTGACAACCAAAGAAAGGCACACAACATCACAGGTGCTCTGTGTGAGTGTCAGTTTGATCACATAAAGTAAAAATCACCATATGATGCACAGAGATACATCTGGTACACAACAAGCTGAACACACAAAAGTGACTGCCAGTGTCAAAAACAAGAGCCGTTAAACACAACAAGGTTGGAGAAATAAAATAACAAAAAGAAGAACCCATGCATAGACCCCCACCATGCAGGCGTCCAGCTGGGACTCGGGGTCACATGGGTGAAATTGGATAGCATGACATCACACTGAGCAACCTGTGACAGACAGATGGACCCTGACTTACTTGGGTGATGAGTGGCGGTGGGATAGCGAGCCGTATGGGAAGTTTGTGAACGTGGACTGGGCATGGAGGGAGTTAAAAGATGCAGGTGAAGAGCTGCCAGAGGCGGTGAACAGTGAGGACGGGGACTCGGGGCTCCAGTCCCAGGAACTATAAGCAGAACGGGGTCACATCCCCACGGGCAAGAGGAGGGAGCGGACCGTGGATCATACCAGGGCAGGCAGTATGGTGGTCACAGAATCAGAGTGGACACACGGTCACAGACACAGCACGATGGTGGAAATACACAGATGGAGTAATGGGCGGACAAACGGGCAGAAGTGGAGAGGGTTTCTTAATTGCAGGTTTAGAGGGAGAATAGCCTCGAAACTGGTCAGTGTTTACACATGTGAATGTGGGGAGTGACAGCAATTATATGCTATCCCATCTATCATTTTGAGTGGCGTAATTGATGTTGCTTTGAAAACTGCCTTCATAACAAATCTGCTTTCAGAGATGTAGAAAATGAAACATGAAATGACTGCGTGTCCTCCGTTGCGCTTTTCTGATGTTTAATTCTCTAATTTTGGAAACTAAAAGGCAGGCAAAAGGAAATCATAAAAACTGAAGCCTAAACCTCCATTACTCCTGATTAGTTTTATCAGCTTACAAGCACATGCTGTGATTAGCTCATTAAGGTCAGCTTTCTCAGTGTTCCCTCTTTTTGCAGCTACAGCACACTCACCAAATAAAACATGTATTTAGGGGTGAAAATGAGATGGGTGCTAAAATTATATATCATTATCATCTTATCAACTAGAGCTTATTGAACTGAAGCCCTCCTTGACTGCTGTGGGCCCAGGGTACGGTAATTCTGTTAAAAAGGCAGCACATCTTTATCTTTAGGCAAGTATGAAGTGTTTTTTGTTTTGTTTTTTTTATCTTGCGTGCAGCACTACTCAGCCAGCCACTGTTCTGATCAGCACATCGATGCCTTGTACTCACCGAATGTCATCCAAACTGAGGCTATTTCTGGAACAATATGCACAAGGAGTTAGTGGCAGGGCCCCGTGGCCACATACACACCACACCCCGTGATAGAAAACATTACAGTGGATCCCTGAGCTCAGTTTAGTTACAATTATACTGCAACAATCAAATAGAAGTTGTGAATTGGCAACACAAAAAATGGGCTTCTAGTTTACAGCTTGAATTAGAATGTACTGCGACTGAGCTTAAGGTAAATTTATGTTTATAGTTGGCGCAGCTGGCGCACGGTCTATCATACTGCAGGGGCTGTGGGGATACAGGGGTTTATGCAAGTTCAATAGGGAACATCAAAAAGACCAAAGAAAATCGGGCTGGACGTGGAAGAAAATACAGAAATTTACTGTGTGCCTTAAATCTTAGTAAATCTTAGTTAACAGTGAATCATTTTGTGTTTGCACCGTTTTCTCTTTCTATATTTTTAAAAGTCCACCTGTGTATCATTATGCTAAACTGTTATTTTGTTGCACACAAACACAAAAAAGCAGTAAAGTAAAACCTACCTGCTCATTTTGGAATTCCTGGCAGGGGACTCGGCCCCTCTAAGAAGCTGCCGAAAGTACTGCAGAAACAGATGGCAAAGAGAAAGAGGAAAGAGGTCACAGCAATCAAATGATGCATATGGAACAGCACAGTATACGAGCTGAACTGAAGGAACACACCATATCTGTTCATCTTTTAATGCTTAAATAATAATCTATTTGTTTATTTAGGAAGAGGAGTGGCAACTAAGTAGAAAATAATCTCATATTGTTATCCAGACACTCTATTCACACAGGGCTGTGGAGTGCTCTGAACAATGGCTGAGCGCTGGTCCACCCAGCTGCATTCAATGAAATCGCTTCAGAGGGGTGAAATTTGGCGTGGCAGCTTGGCACAATGCCAGTGCCGGCTCATTGGCCGGTTGTGCGTCTGGTATTGATGACAGAGCCGATAGCAGTTGGTAGCTGAGAGACTGAAAGAGAAGTCTGAGTCGACAAATTCCAAATGAGCTCAAGTTTAAGCGTTTTGCAGATATAGTTTTTGTTGCATCTGAGACAATAAAAATACTGAAGGCAAGAAATTAACATTCAGTCTCTACTAAAAGGATTGGTTTAAAAAGGATTATATGGAAATCTGAAAATCAAGCTGGGTGACAGTAAGTTTAGTGGTTTCCACTGAGGTGCTGATGCTAACCTCATCGCTGTGGCAGAACATGGGGGTGAAAACGTTTTCCAGAAGAGAGAGGACGTGCTCATAGGCTTCAAACAAGCACCTCATGGTCTGCAGTTTCACCACCTCACCATATGGACCCTCGGCAACTGGGAAATTCAACAAAAACACATACATGTTAGTAAGCATGCATACTCACGAAGGCAGGCCTAGTAAATAATTGTGTATGTTTAAGAAATTTTCCTTTCGGTAAGGACTCCTGTCACATACTGTTGCGTATTTCCTCCACTATAAAGGGGTCAAAACGAATCTTGTCGACACTCTCGTCCAAACAGTAGGTCTCGTAGATCTTTTTCACTTCCTTGTGGAGCATCATCTTCTCTGAATCAGGCAGCTCTGGGCACAGAATCCTGTCATTGAATTCCTCTGAGAAGTTAAGAGAGTCAGACATCACAATCTCACTGTCACAGGATGCATAACTGTGGCAGCCATAAGTGATGATTTTTCTCAATAAATTCAGATGGGGTGAGTTGCTGGGGGTGGAAAGGGGGGTACAGTAGGAAATACTGATTGTATAACTGGGCCATTAATTGAGGTAACACTTATCTCACAATGGGTAGGGCACAAATTAAAGCCACGCTAGGAGTTTGTATTAACAAAAACAACCAGATTTGACCAGACTTGCCAACTGCAAGACAGAACTGGAGGACATGGACAGCTCCTTCTTGCTTTAGGAAATTCATAAAACGAAAGAGAAGGTCCTGCTGCTCTCGAATTTCCTTCAACTCCAGCTTCAGCACCTGATGTGAGTGTAAGAAAAACAGATTAGTATACACATACAGTACTCTTACTCAGTCCTATACACTGACTACACATTGTGATTGGGTGTTATATTTCAAAGGTAGCACACGGTTCAGTTTGTTTTTTTTTAATTAGGATTTTAATTAATAACTTCACTCTCTTAGATCAAAGAAAGCACTTACTGAGGGCTTTTTGTTGCGAGGATCAGAGTACTTTTGTAGGAAAGGAACCAGTGCTGAAGTGGGCTCTGTGGCTTCTTCAGGCTGGTGGCGACAAGGCAGGAAACACGTTTACCTTTTTCACCCATAAATTAAATACACTCTGCAACAATAAATTTATATACACACTCATTGGTCACTCTGTTAGGTACACCTGTTCAACTGCTTGGTAACGTAAATATCTAATTAGCCAATCACCTGACTACATCCCTAAACTCAATGCATTTAGGCATGTAGACATGGCCAAGATGACCTGATGAAGTTCAAACTGAGCATCAGAATGATGAAGAAAGCTGCTTTAAATAACTTTGAATGTGGCATGGTTGTTGATGCCACATGGGCTGGGCTGGGCAGGGCTGAGTATTTTAGAAACTGTTGATCTGCTGGGATTTTCCCACACAACCATCTCTAACGTTTACAGAGAATGGATCCAGAAAGGATCCAGTGAGCAGCAGTTATATGAGTCAAAACGCCTTGTTGATGCCAGAGGTCAGAGGAGAATGGTCAGACTGCTTTGAGCTGATAGGAAGGCGACAGTAAATAAGCACTAGATGCAACCAAGGTATGCAGAAGAGAATCTCTGAATGTACATGTCAAACCTTGGAGCAGATGGGCTACAGCAGCAGAAGACCACACCAAGGTTCAGCAGAAACGGAACAAAGAATATTGGAAAAGCATTGCCTGGTCTGATGAGTTTCTTTCTGTTGCTGCATTCAGATGGCAGGGTCAGAATTTGGCATAAACAACATGTAAGCATGGCTCCATCCTGTCTCATATACACACTTTCAGGCTCTTGGTGGTGTAATGGTGTGGGGAGATTTTCTTGGCACACTTTGGGCCCCTTAGTACCAGCTGAGCATTGTTTAAACGCCACAGCCTACCTCATTACTGTTGCTGACCATGTCCATCCCTTTATGACTACAGTATACCCATCTTCTGCTGCTTCCAGCAGGCTAATACACAACATCACAAAGCTCAAAACATCTCAAACAAATTTTTTGAACATGAGAAAGAGTTCACTGTACTCAAATAGCCTCAAGAGGCACCAGATCGTAATCCAATTTTGCAGCTTTGGGATGAGGTGGAACAGGAGATTCACATCATGGATGTACAGCTGAAAAATCTGCAGTGGTGCTATCATGTCAATATGGACCAAAATCCCTGAGGAATGTTTCTGGTACATTGTTGAAGCTATGCCACAAAGAATTGAGGCAGTTCTGAAGCAAAAGAGTGGCCTGACCCCGCACTAGCAAGGTGTACCTAACAGTAACCAATGAGTGTAAATGACACTCAGTTCAGTTTATACTTACAGGGGAGTTGTCAATAAATATCAAAATTAAATGATTCACTGTGTCCTGAAAAACAGAAAAATACTGCACATTAGCACAGATTACCAGACTACAAAACAAATGTCCTGTTAGAAGTAAAATGCATTCGAAAAGGCCTTTAAGTAAAAACAGCTTTTGGATTTCTATTCTACACTCACAGGATCAGCCAAGTAGTCCATTGAAGGAAGGAAGACAGAACCAGCCAAAACTTCTCTTATCAGGAGAGTAAGAGATCTAGAGCAGCAGGAAATAAGAGAATAAAGAATGACTCTTGTGTAGTGGAATCATGCTATGCATTCATGTTGTGAATTTCTTGGGTAAATATATGGTCAGAGTACATGGCCTTTATTTCTGAAGCAGTGCATTACCTGCAGTCTGTAGCCTTAGGTGGCAAGATGTAGGGGAAAAGCATCTCAGTCAGCTTCCTTAGGTAGAGAAGCTCATCTCTACGATTGCGAAGAGCCATGTGGAGATCGGGGCCATATTCCTCCAGGGCAGCTTGTTGAAGATACTCTGTGTTCTTTACTGCAGAACAAATCAAAAACAGTGCGTCTGGCTTTCTTTTTTTTATGATAAAAATGTAAACGTTGCACTGTATGATTATGTCAGCAATACCCTTCTGCCTTGCTTTGCTAATAATTTCGATGTGCTTCATGGAAACTTTAAGGAGCTTTTTTGTAATGAGGGATGCCACATCCACCTGAGAGAGACAGATGTGTTTAAAAATGATCAATACTGGGTGTAAGCAGTCAAAGCTTTGAACTTTATAGTCCGACTCTCACCTTCTGGGTCCGACGAACCAGCACAGCTGCAAAGAAACGCAAGGTCACTCTCAGCTCGTCGACAAATGCCTCGTCATCTGTGATGTCTCTGAAAGAAAGAAATCTGTCCAGTCACTTTGCAGGAAACATTACATCGCAGTTTGAACCTTGGAGGAAAGGAGAGAAGGAAAGAAGAAAGGAAGGAAGGAAGGAAATCTTACCTATACCAAGGATATACAAAATTTTCCAGAACAAGCTCTAGAATCTAAAATAATAAAGAGATTTTATTGTGACATAATTTAATAGATGAATTTAATGATCTTTTTTTTTTTAAATGTAACGTGTTTAATGAATATCTCGATTACCTCTGAAAGAGAGGCATCCACTTTAGAAGGAATTTTCAGGTCAAGCCACGGCTGATAGTTTTCCAGTAAGAGAGTCGGTCTATAAATATGAACGTAAACAAAATAAAAGGAAGAAAAATCCTGTTTTATCATCAGAGAAAGGCAGACGGCTCCAGTCTTACCACTAGATGGCATTGCTAAATCTCCCATGACCTTATATGCCGGTAACTGTATTGCTGACAACCTAGTGCTGTGGTTACATAGGATATGTAGTAACATGATGATATGGACATGGTCACAGATAATCTATAATCTGTTACGTATTTACTATATTAGCATAACTACTGCTGAAATAAATATTCAATAAAACAAAAGTCAGCATCGGTCAATCAACGACCATTGCACCACAGCATAACCAGGTCACTCACCTGTGCCTTTTGCACTTGATTTTCCCACAAACAGCACAGCTGTGGCCCAGTGGAAACAGCTCCTGCTGGTATGACTACAAGAGAAAGTTAACAGCATAGATTAGGCACTGCTGCAGCTTTAGAGTTTAAATATTGTGGCCAGACTGCTTATGCATCCCATGCATAAGCAAGCAACAGCAAGCTTCAAAACAAATGTTTCCATCATTTGCAACTCAGATTGGAGACTATGTCCTCCTAATTTGTTCAGGTACTTTCAGACAAACCTTGATTTTTGGTTTAATGGATACTAAGATGTTAGGCAGCAGAGACTCGGGCCCCAGTGAACAGTAGAAAGTAACAACTCCAGCCAGGAAGGACCAAAACACCATTATAATGTGAATATATCTGTAAGAAAGGAAACATGTGGTATAAATGAATAAGAACATGGTAAACTATGAAGTAAACTAATTGTGTTGCAGGCTTGCCTGTGAAGAGGCATTAATCAAGTGATGGTGAACTATTTACCTGTTCAAAAGCACAGTGGACAGAAGCAGGACCAGCAGCAGAAAGCAGAAAACTGGATACTGTCGGCCAAGCTCTCTGAGCCGGTCCAGCTTCATCCTGCGTCTTATTTTATGCAGATAAGCCCGGATGCATCCCATCTTCGTTTGTGAACATCCAGCCTATTGCATATTACTGTTAAAAAATAAAGAACGGACTATGAAGTGGCCGCAGGCTGCAAATAAATAAGGGCGTGTAGCAGCGACACAGAGCTCCTAACTCAAAGTCATGGTAGTTTTTTTTATCGAGCTGTTCTGCTTTACATACATAGCAGGTTGCAGTGATTTAACCTATCGACGCAAGCACTTACTGTAAGTGTACGGCGGACGTTATGGGCCATTTTTCACTGTAGTTCAGGAGCGACACCATAATGATTTTGCAGAAAAAATATAAGCAGGTTGCGTATTTGGAGAAGCAGCGCAGGACAGGCGGAGAGCCGCGCACAGCTGTGAGCGACAGCAGGATTAGTGGTAATTACGCAGCATCATTTGTGCGTGGAGTGTCCTGAAACTCTGATAGGCTGCTGTTTGGTTAATGGCCGCGGTCCTCTCACGGGCACAGCGATCCATTGAGGAGCAGCGCTGGAGACGCGTGATGTCACCTCCGCTGCGCTCCCAGCAGCAGTAGCTGCTACTGGCTCCTGTAGTTTAGCTACAGGACAACATGTCAGCCACAGCCACATTTTCCCCTGGAAAAAAAAGGCGAAACGCACACGCCAATGCGCCCGGATCAAGGAGACGAACCCCTGAGTGGAGCGGCCATTATTTGCATTAATTTCATATTTAACGGACTCGAGGCGAAGTAGCAGTGATTACTGTGTATGGTAAAAGGCTTCCAGTGACATTTTGAAGACAAATGCACAAAGAAACAGGGAATTGCGTTTTTACGTCGGCTAACGTGGACATAAACTGGGTTAACCCGCAAATATTTTAGCAGCTCCATCACTCACGTTGACCTCACTAAACGTCTAAAACTCCGGCTGTAGTTCAGTAATCGTAAAATTAACACAATATCGTTGCATGCAATAAATAGTATTTTCTATAGTTTCAGGGTACTAATGCTGTGCATGTGTGCCTGCATCTGCCCTATATACCTTACACACACACACACACATATGTATAAAGACATCTCCTTCATGCTCTCGTCCACCCACTTTGGAAAATGTTAATTCAAATCTAGCAAGGTTAATCTCATGATCATCTCATAATTAAAACCCTTGCACCTCATGAAGGTTTTTAATCAAAAGAGTAAGACACAGAGAAAAATCAAAAACTTTATTACAAAAATAAGTTACACTCACCTCCATTTTACAGTATAAAACAATTTATTTGCAGGAATGCAAAAAACGTTGTTGGCCACCAACAATAGTTTAAAACTGCTAACTTTTTTTTTCCAAAAGGTGGTTGTTATGATTTTACTGAGGGAGTTAACTGTATAGAAAACTGGGATTGAAGAGCAGTTTCCTTTATGCTATACCTGGAAGTAGAAATCGTTCACTGCAGTATCCCTTCTACCACTGAGACCATGATCCCTCACCAAACCATTGCAGCTGATGTTAGGCACACATGCTCACTGGCTGGGCTATATGGCGTCCATTAAATTAACTCCAAAGATCTTCTATATAGTTGCTGTAATGGGGAGGGATCATTCAAGATTAACATGATCTTATGAGATGAAGGATTGGATTAGCCTCTTTTACATTATTCTGATGCTGTCTGAAAATGTGATGTATTGATATAAAAACAAACCCACTGGAAGAATACAGTGGCACAAAAGGGACACTGCAGGGCTTTACTTTTGTTTGTTTTTTTAAATTTTTATTATTTTTTTAAATCAAAGGCAGTTGATGCCTGTGATGTTGAAGCCTTTACAAAAGTAACATTTTCCGAAAAACTATACAACCAGTAACTACATACTCTGAAGAAGCAAGGCGGCTAATTCAGTTCAAAATAGGATAAAAGCAGGGCTTGTTTAGACTCATCATATGAGATTGTTTTGCATGCCCGGTGTGACTGTTTGCAGTCTGCAGAGCTGCAGCTAAAAGGACTATATTACATTAAGTACATCGTTTTTGCGCTGCAGCTCTTGTGCATATTTTGTATGAAAACAAGCCCTGCTTTCATCAATATAGTTTCCCTATTTACAGTACAGGCCGGGTAGTTTAGTCCTCTGTACTGAGGTAGTCAACCAACCCTTTAAAGACAAGTTCTGAAAAGAACCACTTTCCTGGAATGCCTGACTTATCCATGCCAGGTGGGTACACCCTAAAACCCTGCAAATGTTCTCTTTCAAACATCCAGATCAAACAATTAAGATTAACATGGATATTCCGACAATAAAAATTGCGATTAGCACAAAAATATACAATAGCATCAAGCTCCTTTGAGCCACTTCAAACCTAAGAACTTAAAAAGTGCAATTTCGTCATTAATTAAAAACAAAAAAAAAATGGCATGTTGAGGGACAGGGAAGGGGTAGATTGTAAGGGCAATTCATAGGTCCCTGTAAATCAGGTCTAGGAACAGAGACTTAGAGCAAAGAGGCTGTGGCAAGTATTCAGACTCCTCCGGTCATTTTATAAGGTGGCAGTTTTAAAACACAAAAAATAAAGCCCTTTTCGGACATGCGCTACTCTCCGATAATCTGAATGTGGTGGCTTCGTGTTTGAACGAGCACCCAGGTCAGTTTTCCATAAAAGTTGCATTCGTAATCTTACTAGTTTGGACCTAGTAACAAGACTTTCAACACGGCACAAGGCTCAAGTGTGTGCAGCAACATTAACGGATGGGCAAACCCAAGATTTTGACTGTTCACATCTACGATCTCTGAACTGCTGTCCACTCAGATTTCAACAGCAAAAATGTGCATTATGACATTTTATCTCTCCTGTTTACAATCTGCATTAAGATTAAGACATTTCTTCATGATGCATTTTCATCATTTCCAATCCAGAAGAGATATCTCAGACCCTAAGTGGAAGAGGCAGGGTAAAGAGCTTAACAGCACAGAGAAAGAGAGAGAACGTTCAAAAGTGTGGTTACATTTTGAGTTGATGCTGACAAAATTTGTTGCCATAAAGCAACAATTATTTTACATGCATTATTGTGCATGTACCGTGGCTTTCTTCTTTCACAGCGTGGGCATGTCTGAATGATGCCGTGAGGAACAGTGACCCATGTCTGATCGACAGAATGTCACCACTAAGATTATGGTTATGCATTATCCCATGTCTGAAAAGGGCTAAAGTGAGTTAAAATATAGAGGAAGGGAGATGCTTCTTCTGTAAGGCTGGAATATCATTGGACCTTTTTCTCATGCTTGTTGTTTCGACATCCATTGCAGCTTACGGTGTAACCCCACATATCAAGTCAGTATCCACTGTGACAGGTCAGGACCGCCCTCGGCCCCTTTTCCCTGCTGAACCAATAAGAAGAAAGATAAAATTAGTACAGGAAACCAATGTTGTGCACACTTGCCATAAATCAGACCTTTAGATTGACACCATGCCATTTGTGTGGGCCTCAGCTGGCCTTAAAAATATAGTATGTTGTGAATGACCCTGTCTGCTGTAAACAAGCTGACTGCTCTGAAATACGACACCTGTCAGATTAGTCATGAGACAAAAGCAGGTGTAGCTTTTTAATTTTTTTAAGTGCTTCCTCACAATACCAAACTCATCTGAAGACAATCACCCTCAGCTCTCAACTACAGCTGCTTTCACTTTCAGGTCATCACTGCCATTAACTTTCATGCTTACATTTTTGTCCAACTCTCAAAAAATTTAACTTTTTTTCTGTAAGACTCAAGACTTTAAAAAAAAACAAAACACACCAAGTCAAAAAAATTTCACTGTTAAAAAAAAAGAAAAAAGGGGGGGAAAAAGAAGCAAACAAAGAAAAAAATGGTTATTTACCTCTGATTGTTCCGAGGCCTCCTCGTTGGGAGAAGCCAACTCGTCCCCTTGGTGTGACAGCACCGCGGCCCCTGGTCTGATTGGCATTGCCGCGGACTCCTCCCCTTGCTCCTCTTCCTCTCCCAGACACTTGGAAGTCCTCATAGCCATAGTATGGGTCATCGTAGCCGCCCCGGTAGTTGTGGTAATTATATCCATAGTAGTCGTAATAGTCTTCATAGCCATAATAATCAGGAGGATAAGAATAACCTCCCCGACCACCTCGTCCTCTGCCTCTTGTTGGTGGTGGCATGTGAGGGGGCCCGTAATAATAGTACTCATCATACCTGAGGGACGATACAGAGTTCCCATCAGGAAGCTATCCTTCTACATAACATTTTAAATTTGACAGTTGTCTTGTTAAAAGGTCATTGGATTAATTGCACACAGAACAAGCCTACTTTGAACTGCAGAGCTCTTGCTTACATTTGCGTTTTAGCGGCTTGTCTCTGGGCTTTGCGTTCTTTCCTCTTCTGGTCAGGGGGCTTGGCAAAGACAATTTCAATATGCTCTCCTTCAAGGTCTTTGCCATTAAGATCACCCAAAGCCTGTGACATTCAATCAAGATAATACTGAAATACCTTTCAAACACAAAATCACAACATAATGAAGATGTTCCAAATTGTTTCCTTCATACCTTCACAGCACTCTCTCTTTCCTCAAAGTGGATAAAGGCGTAGTCTTTCAATTTCTTCACTCGCTCCAGCTTGCCATACTGGCTAAAGGTCTTTTCAAGTATCTCTTCTGTAACAGTGCTCGCCAAGTTTCTCACAAACAGCACCTTGACCTAGGAAAAGATAAAATATTTCAGGCTTTTTTTTTTTTTGCATCCGGAAATGGGGAGCAATTCCAATCAAATGCAGACATCAAAAGAAATTAGGTGTGCAGATACACAACATTTCACTTCATCGTGACTTCTGGTCCTGTGCTTTACCTTGGCCATGACTTCTGGGTCTGGGTCCTCAATGGGATCAGCCCACTCCACTGTAACCAAATTTCCCCAGACTTTGACCTTGCCACTCATTAGTCGGCGGCGGGCCTGAGCTGCTGTCTTGTGGTCTTCATACTCAAGGAAGCAAAAGCCCCGATTCTTTTTCTTATCATCTGGCTGGTGGTACAATATGACATCATTTAGACCCTCTGTAGAAATAAGAAACAGGGGAGAGCTTAGTAGAAGAAGCAATTAAGTAAAATTTTCTATGGAAAACACAGCTGCATCAACCTGCTGTTTGAAAAACAGCCACAAATGCAGTAATATAAATTGATCAAAATCAGAGAAATAAAACTTAAAGCGAAATTTTCTGTAGTTTATGTCCACTCAGATCTTAGCGGTAAACCTTCAGAGTAACGTGAATCACTCAAGTACAGTAACAAGATCATCATTTGGACATAAAAATGTTTTTAAAAATGCTCACCGGACAAGCTTCACATGCAAATGTGCCGTGAATCTAATCACAACTACAAGCTCAGAGAAATCCATTCCAAGACAGATGCAGAATAGAAATGACTGCAGATGGGAAAAAGTTACAAATGGTTTGACTCACCTGTTACTTTTGCAAATTCTTCAACAATCTGCTCTTTCGTTTTACTCTTGGGGATGGAGCCAACAAACAGTCTATTATTGGCCACAGAGATGCACACACCAATGTGTTTGCCCGGTCGAATTTCATTGTTGTTGCACTGCAGAAGGATGCAGGATAGTATAAGACACAAACAAACAAATAAGAGAAAAAAAAGGGGGG
>VUQK01036005.1:24310-34814 GCA_015106715.1 Bujurquina vittata | reverse complement strand
ATGTATCATATTTGAGTTGTTTTTTGTTTGTTTGTTTGTTTGTTTGTTTTTTGAGTTCTTGGGTTTTTGAGACCTCCACGTCATTGCTGTGGTGTACACCTGAATAAATTGCACAAAAATATCTGATGTAGAAAAAAATGGCACAAAATAAAACTTGCATATGCAAATTTATATTTAATATATTTTTTATTTGTCAAAAGGTTCAATAAACACTCAAGTAATAGAATTTTCTGTCAGTTATTTCACCGTTCAGGCTTTACAGGCTTAAGTTAGTTAAAATGTCCTTCCTGTGGTGTTACTGTCTAAATACTGACAGTAAGTAAAGGAAATTCTGCACACAGTGTTGGATAATGGTGAGCCGTGGTTGCACAAAGGAGCCCACACAATGAAAACCCTTCATTTATATTTCAGTTGTTCTGGACTCGGATCAATATGGGCTGCTGTGGTTCCAGTGAATTCCCTTGAGTGCAATGGTGTGTTAATGAGCCTCAGAGCTCAGAAAAACTAGACTCCCCCTGATAAGAGTGAACACACTCGGCAAGGACGGGTCAGAAAAGCCTAGCAGAAGTTAAAAGGATTTTAATTTAATATGGCCTATACAGGGAAAGTTATCCTTTGGCCCAATAACCCCACCCCACCCCCAAACAGTCACGATTTGCCATTGACTGTGATTAGTGTTGTGTTTGCTCATCTCCCACTCATAAAGTGTTTCTGTCTAAACCACTCTTGGTTTCATGTTCAGTCCATCAGCATTTTGAGAGCGAGGCTTCTTTCTAGAGCTTCCATTTCACACCAGTGATGTAACAATACCACTGGGACAAATCCATCAGAGAAGAAGAAACACAGAAACCAATTTGTAAGCCCGAGAGAGCAGCAGAGACCAGAGTGAAATGTGGCTATAGTGGAGAGGTTTAAGTGTCCACAATTATAGACAACCTGCAAGCAATTATGCAGGCTCTGTGGCTGTATTTGTTATGTTTATTATAGCCTATATGTTTCGCGAGCTCAGGTTTAACATAGGCTAGTGTAAATGTATTAATGTGGAATGGTCGGCTTTGGGGATGGACACTGTCCTCTCAACAAGAAAAAAAAACAGTACTGTTTGTGCAGCAGCTTATTACAAAATATTGTTACATTTTATTGCTAAGTAAACTTTAGCCTTTATTTCAGCAAATGTCCAAATATACTACATCTGCCCAAGCACCTTCTAGTGGTAATTATGGCAGGGGCAAAGGGGAAGGCCTTTTTTCCCATTGTGACAAACAAAATACTGAGTAAACAATGTTTACACTGCTGGAGAGCCCTGTAATCTCCACAAGTGGGCAAACTAGTATTTTATGTAAATATGACAGAAACTGAAACAGTAGTGCACCTCCTTGCATTGCTATCTGTCTCTGTTCACTGCTTATTCCATTAACATACTAAACAGACATATAGGATAAATGGACTGGTTCTGACATATTGCTTTTCCTCTTTAGAGCACTTTATACACCATGCCACATTCACCCATTCACACAAGCACTTTTATTCTATGCCTAAGTGCTTCTATCTAACATTCACAGATTCACACTCCGATGAATCAGAGCAACATGGGGTTCAGTGTCTTGCCCAAGGATACTTTGGCATGCAGAATGGAGCAGCCTGCTCTAACTCCTGAGCTACAGCCACCCCGAAGGATACAGTTACTAGACTCACAAGTTCCTTTAGGTTATGGTTTTCATAGCCACCTGCAAACAGTTCAATATAGCCTGAAAGGATTTTGTTGTTGGGGGAAGGGGCGGGGGTATACAGGGAAATATAATGCAGTTTAATTACAAAGAAAAGTCAAATTCACTGATTGACTTTGTGTGTTTTCTGTGAAGTTTGCAGTGAGTCGATGGCTGCCCGCAGGCGACCCCTGCTGTAGATGCTGATGCCTGATCAGCACCTCCACACAGAATGTGCAGCTTTTTCACTTTTTGTCAGCCTTTCATGTTTCACAGTTTTCTGGTTTGCAAACTCATCATAGGGCGTCCCCCTTTTCTCAGCACGCATCGCCATCCTTCATTTTTCAAAGTTTGTGTTGCTCTAACACGGCATCAAACTTGGCATGAGGTTTCGACTGAAGCAGCAAAGGTCTGTAATTGGCTGGGGGGAAAGGAGAATAAGAATAAGTGCTTCCTCTTTACCTCCTGCTGATGAGGTTTGGGTGAGCTAGGCTGTAGTAGCATATAAAAATGTAGAGGTGGGATTTTCATTTTCAGATTACAGCTGCTTTATTCACGATGCAGTAACTCTACTGCAGAATAAGTAGAACCTGTGGGGTCTGGGTGCAGTGATGTCATATGTTCAACTGTCCTGTAGCTATTGCAACAGTAAGTGTGGACAATGAATCCGTATTGTGGGTAATTTCAAACAACTCTGTGCATGAATGTGTCAGGTAAACAAAGACATTTTTGCACCACATCACCACTGGACAAATGCCTAAGGATCCTACTGATTTAAAGATTGCCTTTGTATAAATATTTAAAGAAATTAGAATTAAATTATTAAGTTTGAGTCCGGATAATATGCAGACTCATCGGTGCAGACCTTTTCACTTTTTTATTTTTCATCCACATCGTCTACTTCCATCAAGTCTGGAGAACTAACCTCTGTCCTTCAAGTAATCTCAATTCATTTGGTAATTCTGCAATTGTAACAGCTAGAACAGGTTTTCTCAGCTTCATTTTCACATATTTGCACTATCCAAAAACCTAATCACAAATGACCTTGCTGACCTATTTGGTAGTTCCAATACATCAGAGATGACATTATGCACTTTGTACTTTGCATTTGTTAGCAAAAATTACAAGACAAAAATGTGAGCATTGAATTTGAAATGCTCCGCTCATACAAGCTGCTCAAATGTGGACATTTGCTAAATTTTACCATTATTTTATTTTGCGTATATATATATACATATATATAAATGTAAGTACTTACATTATATATATGTTGATTTTTGCAACCTTTCAGTTCTTTAGTTACAACACTTGTGAATTTTCTAGTGCTAGTGACAAGAATGTAAAGCTTCTAGGACGCAACATTCATGATGATTCCATACATCAACAGTCATTAGCATTGCAATACTCTGCTGGGGTGTGGAGCTAAAGATAGATGGTGGTTCTTATAGAATGAAAGGTATAATAAATGAAGCTGAGGCACATCTGCAGTAAACCTGATCACCATGATTTCTTATGGGAAGTAATTGCTTTTGAATCTTAGCTGTATTTAAGGAAATGGGATTTCATAATGATGTAATAATTCATGTACATTTTGTCAATGGCTCATTGTGTAAATTAAGGTGGGACTATCTCAATCTTGTGGTCCTCCCTCTCACACACAGCACAATGTAAGTACACACTAAGTGTTTTCTCATGTAAAAACATTTTTTTTTTTTGAAGATGGTATTTTTTTTTAAGATGATGCAGATGATGGCCAGGATTATCCATGATGGATAACAGTTTGTTCTGTGAACTCCAAAAGCTGCCAGTTTGCAGCCAATCACAAAGCCAACCTTCTGACTCAGTTTATCCAGTTTGCTGCACCCTCAGCAGACCACAACATAACCTAGTGATAGAAAATCTCCAACAGTTTGCCACACACATTGAAGGCTTCAGCTTTCTTAGGAAATGCAGGCTGTTCATCCTTCTTGCACACTGCCTCTGTATTGGTCTTCCAGTTAAGCCGGTTGTCAATTTGTATGTCTGGCTGCTTGTACTCCTTAACAACATCAACATCTTGTTCCAGGATAGACGCAGGTTGTAAAGCTGTCCTCTTTCGACTGAAGTTGATCACAATCTTTGGTCTTGTTTACAGTCAGGAACAAATGGACCATTCCATAAAATTATTCACTAATGCTTTGTACTCCTCCTCAAACACTTACACATCCAACTACTACAGAACTGTCAGAGGATTTCTGTAGGAGGCATGACCTGTAATTGTACTCAAAGTCTAAGGGTTACAAGGTGAAGGAATGGAGGCTGCACCCTGTGGAGCTCCTGTATTGCACGTCACCAAATCGGAAAGAGCACTGCCTGGTCTCATATACTCACATCTAGTATTCACAATTTGTCATTCTGATAATTATTACATTTAAATTTTAATTCCACATGATTTTTGCTGAGCGACCTCTGTTTTTTTAATCTCATAATTGAAAGCTTTTATATAACACTTATTTAAATTCTATCTCATAATTTTGTCTCAGTAAGTCATGCTCTCTGAATCACAGCTACAACAGCTGGTCAGGAAGAGCACTCACAGCTCGACTGCTTTCAGTCTCCAGGAAACAGAGGTTCGGGCGTGTCGCTGTGTGTTGTGTGCTCACTGTGCATGTGGTGTTTCTGGTGCCACTACTCTGAATGGAAGAACTGGAGGTCGAGCAGTGCCACCGCTGATATGAAGAGGTCCCTCTCTAGTCAAGAGCCATCTCCTGTTGCTTGCTGACTTTTAGCGAGACATTGTTGTCCTTACATCAGATGTGGAGCTGTGCTGCTTCACCTGTCAGCGTGACACATCCTCGTTAGTGAACAGTTCCTCGGCTGCAGTCTCAGCAGTAGATTTGCAGTTGCAGGTCTGGTTTAGTGAACGCGATTGGGTCGGGATGGTGTCTGTCGAGGAGAGAATTTGGTGTAGCTAGCAGCTGCATAGTTATGGACACTGATATTAAGGTGCTTCACATTTAATTATGGGTCTCTGTGTTAACCTATGATATGGAGTACAGTTAACCTGCAGGAGTTTATTCGACACGAAGTTTAATTATCTTGAAAATTAGCATGAAATTCAGGAAAGATCTACAGTATGCAGACCTCATGCCCTTATAATTACACATACATCAGGAGAAGCGACATACAGTAACTGCACTGATAAGAATGATAGGCAATGAGGTACTTGCATGTATAAATTTATGGATTTTATGTGTTCAACATCTTAGTTAATCCTGTTATCATGGAAACATTTGCACATGCAACATATATTTGTCAGTGACTGTGATGAAATTCTCACCTCGTGGTGTTGTGAATGAAAACTCAGAAGATAACCAAAATTATTATTATGATTAATTTATGACTATCTGAATTAAGAGGAAATACATTTTTTAAGTGTTGAGAAACTTAAGTCATGAAATATCAATCTCTTGGTAACAGAGTGCATTTTCTGTGGATGATTAAAAACGTAATGACAATTTGATACTTAAAATGCTTTAGTTTTGTTTTGTTTAAAGATTACCAAAAATGGAAAGGTAATGTAAACAAACTAATTGAAATGAAAACTTCTTTTAGATGCAAAGGTTTATCAGCTGATTTCCTGCCCTGATCCTCACCCTGAACTTTGCAGCATCTCACTTACTGGAGCTCAGAGCAGTTTAAAGATTATAAAACACCACAGCTCACTCAGAATCACTCACTTTCTTGCTCTCACACACGTCATTCAAAAGCAGCACTCATGGGCTTATAAAACTCTTTTTTTTCCTTGGGAAAATCTCCTTAAAACCCACTCTGAAAGTAAAGCCCCGAGCGTGTGAGAGCTTTGAGAAAGACATCAGATCGGCTGAGAGGACGCCCTCTCCTCTCCTGCTGCTCAGTGCAGCAGCTCTGATGCTGCACTGAGGGTTTCAAAACTGCAAACCTATACAACATTGCCAAAAATATTCACTCATTTGCCATCACATGCATGTAAATTTGAGTGACATCCCATTCTTAATCCACAGGGTTTAATGTGACGCCAGTCGACCTTTTGAAGCTATAACAGCTTCAGCTCTTCTGGGAAAGCTTTCCACAGGTTCAGGAGTGTTTATAGGAATTTCTGACCAAAAGCACATCTGTGAGGGCTGGCTTGCAGTTTCCACTCTAATTCATCCCAAAGGTTGCAGGAAGCCGCGACAGTGGTTAAGTCATGGTTTAGATGCTTAATTACTGCTTTCCCATGTGACAGTTTGTCTTCATCAGTACACTAGGAGCTCACTGCCATTTCATCCTGTCTCCATTACTCAGAGTTTTAGGCCAAAGTATCCTAATATTTTCCCACATTGTTTTTTTACCTTAGCACAGGAGAGGAGAAAGTAAAGAGCATCAGCTCACAATGGTTTTAAATTGCAGTAGAAATAGCATTAGTTAATAGTTGCTCCAAGGGCAGTCCTGTAATCGTTCATAATGTTCCTCTATATTTGAGTAAATCCTCGTTAGTTACCCTTTCAAAGAATGATGAGCTACTCGTCAAAGTCACATAGTTTGAAGTAGTTCAAGTTGAGACAGCAGAGATTCTCCAGTCTTCTGTATTTACCATGGATAGCACTCCTTTTCTCTTAAGCTATTAAAGTTGAGTAATTACCCAGAAGCCCATGCTATGTTCACTCACCCAGAAAGGTGTCTGCCAGCACCTCTTGTCTCTTAATTACAAATTCAAACCCTTAATGCATGCATGTGAAGCAAAATAATTAGACAGATATTTTCTTCATCTTTTTTCTTTACTGACATATGCAAATGCCCAAATGACCCGACATGTCTGCCAGAAGAGAGTGAGAAAAAAGTCTGCATTATCATCAGCGAAGTCATTAGCAACTCCTGCTGCAACAGCAGAAAGCATATCTCTTTACTAGCACATGTTTTCTACAGCTACATTGTTCATTAGAATATCAGAACTGCTCTGAAAATGGTTCGGATTATGCTATTGTCTCATTATCTTTTCTTTGGTTTGCAGCTAATGAGCGGGACAAGACAGCTAAACGAGAGAGTTGCGTTTACATTATTTGAAATGTGCCTAATAATGCTCATTAGAGTTCCCTTTATGTTATACTGTCGGTTTAATTAGATTTTCATTTCCACTACCTAATAAGAATGACGGCGTCCATTGCTAATAATGACTGTAATGTATTTGTTATTACATGAAGAGAAAGAAGGAAAATGTTTCTCCATTTATGTGTCTCTTAATCGAAGGAGGGTTAATTGGTGCTTGTTTTTTTGTTTAATCGTCAGTGAGTTATGCGCTACAAGGACAAGGCTCTTACACTCGTGTTCCTCGTCTATCACCAGAGCCATCACTGATCCATCACAGAGCCATCTGCTGTTTTTGATTCAGATTCTATAAATTCATGATGCAGCAGCATGCAAACACTTTACCAGGTTAGTCTTTGACCAAGCTTGTATCCACACTTAATGGCCTTCAGCAGATGGACTTTATTATCTGACATGGAAATACTTGATGTCATGTAAGTTCATTATTCAAAGCAAATCCAACCTAGCCACATCGGATGGATCGAAACATAATGATCCAGAGCTGTTCTAGTGGATTCTGTACTGTATTTCCATGTTTGTTTGCATGTTTCAGTCAACTGCTGGACCTGTTTCTCTAGCGCAATATAGAAGAAATGAGTTTTGCACATTACTGTATCTTTCACATATTCCTATCACACTACACTGCTGTCACTCTCTAACGTGCCTTATCCGTCTGATAGCAGCAAATGTCCCAGCAGCAATGGTTTTCAGTCTACCATTACAGCCGGCCTCGTTCAGTGGCACCACTTTGTCTCTATAACAGGCCCAGACTAAACAAAGGGGAGTGCTGCAAAGGCAACTGCAGTGGAAATCAATGTCAATTGTCAATGCACTTCAAGGTCACATTGTCCTAGTAAAAAGAATACAGATTAGTGAGGAAACGGGGGCTTTTCTCAACTTTTACCATAAAGACTCAAAGTTGATGGAATTTCTGATCATTTGTGTGGAATTGAATCCACATATTTAAACTAAATCTGATCATTTTGTTTGTTGCTTTTCTGCTGTTTTCAGTTCAATCATGTTTAAATAAACTGAAAACCTACTTTTCTGATTTTGTATGTCTCAAACCCCAGATTAAAAAATAATTAAGAAATACTTGCACTGCTTTATATTGCTGGGGATTTTCCTTTGGCTCTGCCTAAAGAAATCTTTTGCCTGTGTCTTATTATGACTGCACTTTGTTTTTAGAGGCATCCTTGAATTGAATAATGTTGTCCAAGCACAACTGTCCAGTGTCAGTGTGAAGGAACTGAAAAAAGGCTGCCCTTCAAAACAGTAGGCTGGGATTGCATTGGGGTCTCCAGTGGTCAAAGCTAATATTAGCTCAAGCCTGCTGTGGAAGATTCAGGGTAGTCAAAATGTGGGCATTTACCTTTCAGTGTTATCTGGGCTGCAAAATCTGACCGTGGACCGTTGCATGAACAGAGCTGGACGAGGCTGTAGAAGAGCATCCACCCAGCAGCAGGACTGCTCCTCTCCTTTGTGTGAGGAGAAACTCGGGGTGGGCGATAAAAGTATTATAATATTTCAGGGACATTTGTGATATTTATGACAACATGTAGAAATAAATACTGAATGTTTTATCTGTGTTTGCAACTTGCATGCAGCAGCATTTATGAGCACAAACAAAATACAGCACACCTTCCACTTTTCTTTAAAGATAAGATAAACTTTAATGATCCCACAGCGGGGAAATTTGTGCATTACAGCAGCTCAACACAGAGAAGAATATAAAGAATAAAATAAGACAAATTGAAAAGAAAGAACACTATATACATAAAATATATAACACAATTTCACAGATACTAATGAACAGATTTCACTGATGACTACTAGATTCAGAGTGTGACTCTATTGGCAGAAAGCACCAAGCAGCAGCATTATAGTAGTCAGACAGCAATATATCTAGTGATAAGTAAGCATAAGTCAGCTTTATTTTTCACAGTAACTAAAGTAACGTAACCTTCTAACTGTTCAGGAGCCTGTATAATATATAATACATTTTAAAATGAGAAACATTTTCTACATGGCCTGTTGCATCTGGGGTCAAGTTTTTTTGACCAGTTGATTAAAGCCTTCTTTTACCACTGCGTAACTTTTGTATCACATTAATGGGGAGGTCAATATAACATAGTACAGCTTCTGGAGGAACAGGAGAACCGACAAAGCCTTCAAAGTGAACTCCAGCGGGCCACTGGTGCATGTTTCTGACCAAATGTGTCACAATCTGAACTTGAAATTGCCTTCATTGCCTCACGTCTGGACTATTGTAATGCTTTATTTACTTGCCTTAGCAAAAACTCCCTGGAGCGCCTCCAGGTTGTTCAGAATGCTGCTGCGAGGCTTCTGACCAAATCCTCTAAGTATTCCCACGCCACACCGTTACTGATCCAGCTACACTGACTCCCCATTACTTTCAGAGCCCAATTTAAGATTCTGACCCCAACTTATAGAAGCCTTCATGGTCAAGCACCTACTTATATCAGTGAACTCTTGCACCCGTACATTCCCCCCCGGTCTCTGAGGTCATGTGATAAAGGCCTACTGGCCGTACGTCACACAAGGCTGAAAACTAAAAGAGATAGAGCTTTTGCAGCAGCAGCTCCCCGCCTCTGGAACTCTATCCCCTTGTGTATAAGAACTGCTGATTCAATGGTGTCTTTTAAAAAACAGCTAAAAAGTCATCTTTTTAGGCTTGTGTTTTGTTCGTGTTCTCTCCCCTTTACTCCAGTTGTATTTGGTGTTATTGTTGTGAAGCACTTTGTGATTTACTGTATGTCTTGAGAGGTGCTATATAAATAAAACGTTACTTACTTTACTTACTTACAAACTTTCCGATTCCATGAGGGTGGTCCGAGGTGGGACCTGTGCTCTCAGACAGCACTGTGCAGCCTGATTGGCATTTGCAGATCCCCCGTTATCACGTTCTCTTCACAGATGAGAGCAGGTTCACACTGAGCTCATGTGGCAAGTGTGAGTCTGGAGACACTGTAATGAATGTGATGGCACCTGCAATATCATCTGTGAAATGTGTGCGAAGCCAGTGTTGCCTTCCTGCCTTCCACAACTTTTACTTAAAGCTGTCCATTTCTGATTTGTCACAATTTACCGGCAGGTAGTTGGCGAGTGTTTGCAGTCATGTCAGCAACTTCCATGCAAACTACAAGTGACTGCAGCAAAATGCTAACGACTAAAACAGTCCCAAGCAGATTATCAGTGCAGCACCCTCTTTGTGACCCATTTCATCTAGAAACTGCCCCAAACCTCCAGCAACCATCTGCCAGCTGATTAGGGAATATCCATTTTTTCCCTAGCGACCTGTGGTTGCCAGGGGGGTCTCTAGGCCTGCTGAGGCAAAACATCAGCATCGAAAGCTTGAATTTCATTTCATTGTTTTTAATCATTCCAAAAGCACAAATAAGTAATTTTTGACACAACATGCGTAATATTTTTTGGTAACATCCACAAGCTTTGCTATTGCAAAGATCTCACATGGACGTGTTCCCATTTACACCCGCTAACATGGTGACGTCAGACTCGCACTGAGTTTGAAACAATAGTTGTGTGAATTATACCTAGATACACAGTAACTGTCCCGTTGGCACATGATTCACAGTGGCATTAAATCAGCAGTAAATATCTGATTATAGTATTCATCAAAAGGTTGAATGCTTAAGATTGATCTTTCTGTACAAAACATCTATAAATATTTG
>VUQK01036005.1:8227-22633 GCA_015106715.1 Bujurquina vittata | reverse complement strand
TTGCAGTACTTAAGGAGTTTTCTTCAACTTGACACTTCAATGCCCGAGTCTTTTGTAGTAACACTAACCGAGTGTGACCCGACTAGTTCAGCTCTCCAACTCAGTCAAAGGTTTAACGGGAAAAGTCTTCATGTTGCGGTCAAACACGATCTAAACAGAGAAAAACTAGAATACAGAGCTGTAAGAAGAGCGGATGTCTTCAGAGTGTCTAATGGGCTAGATGTATTATTAATGCATCGGCCAGAGCTCAGCCCAAGAATTCTGTAATTAGGAGTTGTTTTTCTTAAGGAGAAAATGGAAAATATTCCAAACATGCACAACAAAGGAAAAAAGTCTACATGGACGCCTTGTCTGGTGTACACTGCAATTGTTGTGAAGTTAAGTGAGCCAATTAGGCTGTGATTATTTTAGTGTAGACAAGTTGCCCTGAGGATCAAGTTCATCTGCTGAGTTTCAGTGTTCGGAACAAAAACAGGAAAGTTGAGCTTGAAATTAGAATCCATCTGTTTGTTGTTATTTTAGACACACTAATGATGTAGTTCCAAATGTTTACAGCAATTATTATGGCTGGCACACAGTAATTGGATGCTTCTGTCTATTTTGATGATTTGCTTATTTGTTCTGGGGCAAATATTTTAAAGATTTGCACAAGAAAGTAAAGAAAATAGAATTCTTTACAAGTAAACCAATGTATGTTAGAGCCGTAACGTATCATATTTAAGGTGCAGTGCCCGTGTTCTGATGACACGTAGAAAGGTGTACTTATGAAGAGAGTGGCCCTGCATATACAGAAATATAGAAAATGAATGCTGTGTGTATAAAACAATAATGGGGAAAACACTATTCCTTCACTTGAAATGAAAGTAGCGCAGTGAATAGCCTCTGATTCTCTCCTAACTCACTAAACACAACAAATTAAATGCACTGCAGCTCAACTCTGTGAAACTCCCATAGAGTCTTTTCAAAGTAAAAGCCATCTACAATGTAACATATGGATTTAGAGCAGGCCCATAAGCGTGTTGCTCAAAAACATTAAAGGAGCAGGAATGTATAGCATTGAGTTAAACTTATGGGATATTAATGTGGTCAAGGAGCAGAGAAGGTCAGTTTTAGCCTCTTTGGTGTTAATAAAATTACCAACAGGTGCACTAGAGGCGCAGCACTGAGCCCACAAACAGGAACTGTTTTACAGATGAAAGCCACTGACACTTTTTTGACACTTTTGGCAGTGGCACTACTGGCACCATGAGAAGGCCATACCTGTTGCACGGGTAGTCCAACTCTTTCTTAGCATATTTATTTAAGGTGCCATTGGCAGGAGGTTTGCTGTGTCTCCCAGCACAGTCTCAGAGCATGGAGGAGATTCCAGGAGAGCTAGACAGGGCCGTAGAAGGTCCTTAACGCATCTGCAGGACCGGGATCTGCTCCTTTGGAACAGGATGAGCTCTGGTGTGAATGTGAATGACCAAACAGAAACAGACTTCAGACTTCTCCTTCTTTCAGTCACTACCCAGAGCTCGTGACCATGGGTGAAGGTAGGGATGTAGATAGACTGATGAATGGACAGCTTCGCTTTTGTGCGTATCTCTCTCTTCACCACGACTGACGGGGCACAATGTCCACATCACTGAAGCTATGGCACCAAACCCTCTGACAGCCTCCTACTGGACTCTCCTCTCGCTCATGAACGAGTCACCAAAGATATTTTAAAGTCTTCCACTTGGAGCAGCAACTCGTCCCTTCGACCAGAGAGGGGACTCCACCCTTTTCCATCTATGGACCGAGACATGGAGGCACTAATTCCCATACTGCTGCACACTGCGAACCACTGCGGGTTGAGCTGGAGGCCACCACCGGATGACGCCAACAAGACAAAGTTATTATTGTAACAAAATGAAATACCAAAACTGAAACTGTATTTTGTCTTCACAAAACTAAGATGAAGTCAAATTATTTGCATCATCCCTTTAAGGCCTGAGGCAGTGATATGTGGCATCAGGACAAATATCAGATTCACTCTGGTCTTCACACCTTTTTCAACAGAATTTGATTCCATTTCACACAAATATTAAAACAATATAATAAAAAATGCTACAATCGTTTTCACAGCACCATTTTTTTTCCCAGATGTGCTTCTTTTAAATGTCCAATCTTGGATATTGTGTGGTGAGAAATCGTTCTAAATAATCATTTTTCAAGTTTGAAAAATATACAAATGTGATTTTTGCCCATCGCAGCTCTTTGGTTTATATTGTCCGGACCATGACAGGCTGCAGAGCACATTGTGTTGTTTTTAATTACATAGACACAAATGTTTGTGTGCATGTGACTGCTTCAGGGGCGATGACTGCGGTGTGTGAGCTGTCCCAGCGTATCCAGGACAATACCCGGCACCACGAGAACCACCTGGAGCTTTGCCGTGTGCAGAAGTTGCTGAAAGGGCGAAAGACGAAGGTGTTGGCTGCAGGTTAGATCCTCTCATTATAAATTTCCTTTGATTGCATTCAACAACTGCCTCCAGATCCTCTCTGCATATATTTCATGGATGCATCGGTGTCGTTTGGGACACTCTAAGGGAGCGAGGACACCAACTAAAGGGCAGTTAGCTTAATAGGAAGACCAACGTTATTGTGCATTACACTGCTCTCATCATATTAATGGAGCTTTTCACCTGCATGTGTATTCTCTCCTTTTATTTGCCCATTTCTTCTTTATTGGCGAGCACTGGTCCTTTTTTCCGGCTTTTTGTTTCCAGAGGATCTGGCCTCGCTGCTGCTCTGCTCGCCCTGCCAGTCTCCCCCAGGACCTGTTAGAATTCAGCTTCGTCTTGTGGACCTGTAGATAAAAAAGGAGCCAAAGTGTGTTTGCATGTGTGCATAATGCCATATGAAGACATGTTTGTGTGTATTTTTAGATATTTGTGTTGTATAGGTTGAGAGTGAGGGCTGAATAGCAGCTTATCTTTCTAATGCTGATGTGGGCATTAGTTTCAAAGGAGAGTTCCTCTCATCCAAGTTCTCACAACTCTGCTGTCGGCTTCCTTTCCAGCCAATAAAGCTCTGGTCCCACCAGGCCCACTTCAGAGCTGCAGGAGTACCACCTCACCGACCCGTTCTCCTTCCTCCCCACCAATACCACCTCTAATGTGGGTAAAAGAAAAGCTCTGCCTCTGACAGATGTGAAGCGTGGAGCCCCTCAAACATATTAAGTAGCTTTGTAGGAGATGAGGGGGTGTTTGCGAGCCACAAAGCCTGAATCAATGGGACATTGATACAGCAGACAGGCATCCTCTTTCCCTCGGAGGGCCCAGATTTGTGTCTGTTTGTTACTGCAGTTTAAAGCAAAGATGTCTCACATTTTCTACCATGTTTCACATGGATATCTTCCTCATTCGCGCGCTTTGACAGTTTTCCTTTTCTGTCCTTTGAGTCTGCCTCTTTTCTCAGGTGTCTTAAGCACAATCAGACTGTGTTGCGATCAACGCAAGCTTTAAAAAAGAATTACAAATTAGAAATCATCAAATTCAAATGCTTCTCAAAAATGTTCCTTTAGAGTAGGTGAGTCTTTTTGTTCTTTGTTTTTAATACAGCTATTGTGTTATACTATACAGGGTTTGAGGTTTGAATCTGTGGGGTTTTCTGTGGAGGCTGCATGCCCCCCCGTACCTCTGTGGGGTTCCTCAGGGTATGCTGGCTTCCTTCCACAGTCCCCACATTTAGGGTGGCTGTGGCCCCCCATTGGCTAAAGACAGGGCAGGGTGGAGACAGATTGTTGGGGCCTTATGCCCCCCATGGACGAGAGGATGAGTGAGGGAGCGGCTCAGGAGGTGGAGCAGGTCATCTGCTTTTGGTGGTTCGATCTCTGGCTGCTTCAGTCTGCAGACCCAGATGCTGAGCTGCTCTCAGTGCGTTCATCGCAGTCTGACTGAATTTTAGATGGACAGCACGTAGACGTAGAAAGAGCTCGTATGAACGTAGATATGTGGGCTGTGTACGTGCTATACAGGAACCAGTGCCTTTGCTATTTACCAAGTCATTCTTCAGCAAAAGTTTTCTTTTTTCCTAAATCATGTAGTTTTCTGTAAAAAGGCCATTATTTTAACAAGGTGTTTTTCTAAATTTGCTGCACATCTGGGTGTGAGCATGAATGGTTGTCTCTGTGATAGACCGACCACCTGAATGGATGGATGTTAAAAATATGATTTTCTGCTCATTCTGCATCGGTTCTGTGTTTTATGTCTAAATACCCATCGTAACATGAAAAGTATTGTTTAATATTTATACCCCTACAATCAGCAAATTCATAGATTTCAGTGGAGCTCAGCTCAGTGTTGTGTAAATACTGCAGTACTCATGAGCCTTGGCTTGTGTTGCGATGTGCAGGTCTGAAGGGTGATGCTCCGGCTATGGAAGTAAATATTTAAACTAAATCTCTGTGCTGTTATTTTGAAATTGTTGCTAAATCCAGAAATGCGTGGATTTGAAACTTGTTTTCTCAGCGATGTCATCTTCATCTTCCACTTGCATACCACAGAGTTCTCTGCGTGGTCTCTAGCTGAAATGCATCCTGGTTTAGCTGTCGTGTCCCAACTTCTCTGAATTTTAGGTGACGTCAGTGAATTAGTTATGAAGGCAAATATGTCACACATGATTGTTACCGCCTTGTGTATCGCTAACCCTAACCCATCCTTGTAAATTGGAACTGTATATTGCTCAATATAAACATTAGTTTGGAGAGGATGTCTGCTTCTTCTAAGAAGCATTTGGATGAATTTGATTCTCTCTGGTTCCACTGATCAGCTCCGTTACTCCATCACTTAGTGGGGGTGGTTGGCTGTGGTCTCTGCTCCCGGCGGGCCGTGTAGGTGGCTGGGGGTGGACTCCGGGGGCCTGTGTGTGTCCTGGGACTGGAGTCCTGTGGTTGCCTTCTGCCTGTGCTGAGGTGTGGGGAATCAGGGTGCCTACTGAGCCAGTTCTTCTTTTTCAGCAGCATGTTTTTCTTTGTCTCGGAGAGGCCACATCCAGCGTGTCACAACTGTCCCCTCAGTTTTAACAGCACCCTATACACCCCATAATTCACATACACAAATACAATTTGGTGGGGGGCCATCCTACACCCCTATTTCCTACACGTTACCTGGGGTGGAAGCTGGACAGTACTTCAGGGGCCGGGCTGGCAGCATCCTGGGTTGGCTTAAAAAAAAGAAAGGCATCTTGAAAGTGGTTATTAACCTCTTTTCTAAAGATTTTCATGCCTGCAGACATTTAAAAAAAGGAAAGAAAGGAGCGCACAAATGTTCAGATCCATCACTGTTGTTATCTCTTTGAAAAATTAATTCTCCAACTCTCTTGGAAACGCAAAATCCAGCTGTTTTACAGCGGAGAATTAAAAGTCAAGATCTCTTTTTGCTGACTGCAGGAAATGATTAGAATGAGAATTTCTTTGTCATTTCAAATATTTGCAGCATTGTTGTACTTTGCCTTACTGTCCACCTGTGTGTGTTAGAATAGAGACCTGTAACCTGTAAATAGACCTGCCCTTTAACATGTCGTCACCCTCTTTTTTAAGAAAAGACAAAAAACTGAACCAAACATTCAAAATATGGTGATTTAGGCAAAAATAAAACTTTAGTTAAAAAATGACTTAGGCCATTATCTTTAGAGTGTGATATATGGGCGGTCTGGGGGCTTCATTTTTTAATAGGCGACCATGGATGCTGCCTGGCTGTACGGCCGGCGCAGGTTTCCCCTCTTTCCACTGAAGAACTATTGAATGAAGCTGAAAAAGGCCAAAAAATATCTTTAAAAAGAGCTGAGGCTGAGAAGGGTCTATTTTCATGAATATCTATTTGCACTTTTCTTTGCACACATTAAAGGGATTACTGGCACTACAGTAAACAGTTTGTGCTGGTTTGATGAGTTTTTCCCCTCACAGGTCTTTGCCTGGCTCAGGTCTTTCCTCTTTTTCCTTAGATTGTTCCCTGAGTTCAGAGAGTAGGATTTGTTTCTTGTTATGCTTCATTATTAAAATGATTCCTGTTATTTCAGTAAATGTTTCTCCAACCAGGTGCATAAGCCTTAACCAGGCTTTTGTTTCACTTAGATTTAATAGAATGATCAAAACCTCTTCTCCAATCTCCATGCAGCAGCTGAGTGTCATGGCATGTGTCTCAACTGTTTTCTATTTGAAATCCATGGCATTTTAAAAGCAATTTGACCCCCGCTCGGCCCAGCCACTTAATCTCGCTGGGCTTGTCTGTAGCTGAAAATGTCCTCTCTGAGCCCCAGAGGCACAGCTCTGGACACTTGGGGTTGTTGCAATCAGAGGCTACTTGCTCGGGCAATTACAAAAACACCCTGGACTCAGGATAAATTTTAATCTTATCTATCCAAATGTCAGCCCTGCGTACTTATTAGCTATCGCCACACTGCTGCCAATCACGGTGAAAGCGATGAGAGCGTTCCTCGGCGACCACACCAAACATGCTGCTGGTTCTGTCAGAGAAATGATTTTCTTTGCTCCTTTCAAACACGACTTCATTTATCTTTTGCAGGTCAGCGGAGCTTAGTAAAGCTAATTCTTTTTGTTCTCTGCAGTTTTGACGTTAGAGAAATGTATGGATATAGCCTTAAAGTCACACCAAAGCATCTCGGTCCGATTTAGGCTGTTCTAGAACCTTCATTCAGGTGCACTTCCTGGTGTGTTTTGGATCACTGTCCTGCTGCACAATCCTTCAGGATTTTCTGGTTTAGAGCAGCATTTTTGGTTCCATCAATTATTCCATTATTCCAGCAAAGCAGCCCCAGACCATCGCACTACCGTGGATGGTTGTCAGTATGATGCAGCCCTTCCCATTATCTAGGCTGAGGATACTGGCACTGGGCTGGCTGGCTTGATGAATACTTGCTTGTTTAGATCTCAATTTCCCATCAACCTCAGGCGGGATAGTCAGGTTAAAGGACCGATGTGGCCCACAGGCTGTACACTGCCCAGCTCTGAACTAAAAATACGCTGAATAAATAATAATAATAATATTGGTTTCTGTATGTTCTTACCCCATCACAGGGAGGTGGTACATCCGTGAAGGCTGGCTGAAGGTGGTTCCTCAAAAGGGTGCAGAGGCTAAGCCTAAAATGTTCTTCCTGTTCTCTGACATGCTGCTGCAGGCCAAGCACTGCAGCCCCCTGCTTTCCACCAGTGGACACAAGTTTGCCGGCGAGCATGCCTATCCGCTGCAGGACTGCACTATAGAGAAGGTGTTTGGCTATACGAGGAGCCAGGGAGGCCTGCTCAGCGTAAGTGCCAGGCAACTACACTCTCAACTGCAAAGCAGGAAGGAAGAGAAATTATAAAAAATTTCCAAAGTTGAAACTCATGTGGGGCTTCAGCTGTTATAAATAATGTATCTGGGTCATTCTGTCTCAAATCAGCAAATTTTTAGAACATTTTCTGCTTGCATAAAAATGTTATGGTCCAAAGTTTGAATATATAAAATGAGTGCTGTGAAATTTTAGCTTAATATTTTAAATTCTTTTCAGGATAAATGTTTTTGAAAAATGGTCTGTCAACCCCCTTTCAGGCCCTTTTTTCACACGTTTAAATCTGAGGCAGTGTTTGAAGATGAATCTCTCAACAGCTATTAAAGATAAAAGCCTGAAATTTTCACTGGCTTTTCTTACTATCAAAATGAACCATGATCTGTAATTTGGGACAGATACATCAATAAATGGCTTGTTAAAATATGGAAAAAAGAAAAAAAAACACCATCCTGTAAAGTCCAATATTTGAGCACACACTAATAATAATAATAAAAATTTTTTTTTTTTAAACGTCACATTGCAAAAAACCACTAGTGACAATTTCTGAATGGTATATGGTTATATTTCACACTTGACAAAAATGAAGAAAATGGTATTTTTATTCAACTTTCAGACTGGATTGCACAGAACAAAAATATCAGTAAATAATAAAAGAGTTTCCAGGCTCAGGGAGGGACAGGACAAAAGACAGAGAGCCAGAGATTAGTAATATCTAATTATTAAATGCAGAGTGAAAAGAGACGAATGGAAAAATAAACAATGCATCATGGGAAACCCCAGCAACCTAGCAGCATAACTAAGGGTTTTTTCTTTCTTTTTTGAATTATAATAGTCCAGCCTAGAAGTAATAAATGCATGGATTAGCTTCTCAGCATCAGTCTGAGAAAGGATGTTTCTAATTTTAGAAATATTGCACAAATGCAAAAAAGCAGTCCTACATATTTGTAGGGTCAGCCTGGCTACAGTGCTGGAAACAAACCTAGGGTTGGTCTTGTTTTCTTGTCCTGGCTTTACGGAGCGCTTTTTTATAGAGCAGCAAACTCTTTTTCCAGGCTAGATGAGCATCTTCTAATTTAGTGAGACGCCATTCCCTCTCCAGCTTACGCGGGTTATCTGCTTTAAGCTGCGCGTTTGTGAACTATACCACGGAGTCAGGCACTTCTGATTTGAGGCTTTCCTGTTCACAGGAGCCACAGTATCCAAAGTCGTACGCAGTGAGGATGTTAGTTGAAACGAGTTACTGCGTCCGCATATATATCAGATCTTGGTTCATTTTGATAATAGGCTTTTATCTTTAATAGATTTTGAGATGTTCATGTTCAAATATGTACAGTATGTGTGAAAGAAAAGGCCTTAAAATGGCTCGATGGGAAGTAGGAATTGGAAGGTTGGTAGTTCGATCCCTGGCTGCACCAGTCTGCATGCCAAAGTATAAGCGCTTTATACTTTACCATATTTTTTGGACTATAAGTCGCACCCGCCAAAAAATGCATAATAAAGATGAAAAAACATATATAAGTCGCATTTTGGGGGTTAATGTAAAGTGATAAAGTCCGACACCAAAACGGCAATTTATAGTAATAATGGATTCGAGAACAACAGGCCACGAACGTAACACATTGAGCTACATGACGCATAGAGTATAAGTCGCACCCTTAGCCAAACTATGAAAAAAAGTGCGACTTATAGTCCGAAAAATACGGTACCATTTACCATCCTTGGGCAAGATACCGAACCCCAAGCTGCTCTCTGATGCGACCATCAGAGTATGAATGTGTGTGAATGTTCGCTAGTGTTTATACGAACGGGTGAATGAGGCATGTTGTGAGTGCTCAACGTAGAATAGAAAAACATGATATAAGAACCAGTCCATTTACCATATTGATTACACTCTACCACCATGGTATTGTGGAAAATGACATAACTTGTAATTTTGCCGCTGTACACCATTAATCAAACAATCAAGGTGTGATTGAAATACAGACTTTAAGCTTTAATTCAAGGATTTTCACAAAAGTATTGCATTAACTGCTTAGTAATTCCAGCCATTTTTACATCCTCCCCCATTTTCATACAGTAGATTCCAACTGAAATTGAACAATCAAAAATAAATTGAATATAAGAATTGTTAATAATTGGATGAAAATCCTCTGCAGTATATTGTTAAATGCAGCCTTTCCTTCTTTAAGATCCTCTTGTAGTCCTACATTCAGTTGCTGATTGTGGGTCTCTGCCTTCATTTTCATCATTAGTTACTGGTAAGTGATCGTACTGGGTTGTGATCAGGTGACTGACTTCTCCATTGAAGAATATCTCATTTCTGCCGCTTCAGAAATTCCTTGGTTCCTTTTGCGAAATGCCTTTGGTAATTATCCAGTTGCATGGTGACGCTCTGTCCAATCAGTTTGGCAGCATTTGGCTGAATGTGTGAGTATACACTCCAGAATTGATCCTGCTGGTTACCTGCTAGTACCTGGATCCACTGACAGTGGAAATCCTTCAATTAAGGATGAAAATCTGCACTTCAGTCACACATTGATTGTTTGATGTAAAATGACAAAAAAGTGTGTCATAGTATAAAAACCCGTGGACCTAACTAAGGACTAATACACTAATATACTCACACTTAGTAATGGACTCACACCTGTTATGTCTTTGAATCGAGTATAGAAGCTTTCTGTTTGGATTGCATCGTTTCAACAATGAAATGATGCATTTTTTTAGTCCAACAGAAATTGCACAACTTAACAAAATGTGTTATCCATTTCTAAATTATTGAAACACTATGAAGTTGGAAGTCCAAATGGGTGATATTAAGCGTGGGCTCAGTATTGTGGAAGTCCTTCCTGTGCTGCTGTAACACCGTTGATGCCACGTGAACACCGGTTTGTGCTGCCAATGCGTCTAAAGATACACAGTTCCTATTGCATCCGAGTGTCTGTGACACCAGGACCATCAGCACGAAGGGACTTCGGGTTTCTCATTTCCATATTCCAGAAAGTGGGGAAAGCTCAACTGAAAAATGTTGTGTATTTGTTGGGCAGCAGGTGGGGAGACATCTGTTCACTGATTTCAATGTACACATGAGTGAGTCTTTAGCAGCAACATTATTTAATTTCCACTGTTGATGTATATAGCTTTGATTTGTCTTACTTACTTTGCCTTGACGACTGCTGCTGCATGATGTGCCAAGAAGAAGTTTCCTGAACGTTTCCGAGCCTCACTGAATAAAATATCATTTAGTTCTGCCTGTCAGAGGAGACCTGTGTTCCTCCACCTCTTCTTCTCCTCTCTAATCACTTCAAATCCTTGTTGAAGTAGCCCAAAAGTTGAACTTTTAATGTATTTCTCCTCTCAGTCGATCCATCTTGCAGGTCTCTGTACAGCTGCTTGCTGACAAATTGTGTCTAAATGATGTAGTTGCTGTCATGAAACATTCAAAGGAAGGAGTCGCGCGTCATTGAGCAAGTAACCAAAGCGTTTATGCAGTGAGAGTTTAGTGCCAGTGCTGCATGGTATCAATATTCATTTCAGCTGATAGGCTCTCGCTCAAAGAGCTTTTTATTCTAATGCGCTTCCCTGTGATCCAAAGCCGCCTCATACAGGCTCATAGAGGATTGGACCGTCCACCGCTGGCCGCTCAGCATGGGAGATGCATTTGAGGCTTTCTGTCATTAAAGCTTATTGGTCACTAAAGTAGTAGTACACGGTTTAGCTGATAGATACACAATACGCACAACAATCAAACTAGACAACATAATAAAGATAGACAGACAAAAAAAGAACCAGTTCAACTTTTTTGTTGTCCACTTGTAAAGTCATCAGCACATTTAAAAAGCTGCATGTGTGATTTGCTTTAAGTCATTTATAAATGCAATGTAGCAAATGTCAAAAAGGGAACCCTGTCCATCACACCCAGCAACGTGACATCTTCACATGTCGAAAAGTCCACCTAGAGTTAGATGAGAAAAATCTCATGTGCTTCATGTGTTATCACGCTAAAGAAGCCAGTATGCTTAATGTTTCAATACCAGCAGACATACTTGTAATTAGGTTGAATAAAATGTAACTAAAATTAGAATAAATGCTGATTGTGTGTTTTCCAGAGCGGTGGTTACTGTCACACACCCAGTTCAGCTCAGATCATCAGTTTTGTGATGATACACATTTATTTCACTTTAAATGACTTAAATGTCAGATCTGTTGCCCATTAATCTTTGTGTTTATTGACATATTAACTAATATCCTTATTGTAAAGCAGTACATGAAATAATTGATGCCATAAAGAGAATTTAACCAAAGTTTGGCTTACACAACAGCACTCAGCAGTGTAAAGCTTTGTGTTTCAATATGCAGACTTTAGGATTATAGAGAAGCAATTACTTGAGGAAATGCAGTCAGTTTACTGCCTGCTTGGAGATTATGATTCAGCACCTTTGAGTGGTGTGTAGAAAAAAGGACTCATTAATGCTAATCACTTGCAGTATTTTATATTTTGTGAGAATATGTAGTCCAACGCATCAAATATTGACGCAATGATAGTGCAGTTGTTAGCAGTGCAGTGAGTCTTCAGCGTGTGCTTGTGCCGAGCCCAGTGATGTATTGTCACCACCAGGCCAGACTTCACTGTTAAAAGTACTGTGAATTAAAAGCATCCTTCAAGAGACTAATGAAAAGGCAACTGATGGGGAGATTAGAGCTGTATTATTTGGAGTGTGTGTCTGTGTGCGTACAGGAGTGTAGTGATGGCTGCCTGCTGTTGGAGAATCCCTCGCTTGCTGGATCAGATTAAGCTTCAGATCCATCTCTTCCGGGCCTCCAGTAAATACATCTTCCTCAAGCCTGTCGCCGCTCTCCGCTGATCCTGTTGCATGTTATCTAATGGCAGAAATGGCATTTCATTAGCGTCTTATCCCACCGAGGCCCAAATGCATACTCAATAGCATTACACCTAATTTCTCATAAGGACACATTATTGATCCCTACCTGAACTCAAGGAAAAGGGCTGTCAGCACTCCGGGGCCCTGCTGGTACAGGGCCATGAAGTATTAAAGTCAAATTAAATTTGACAGCTGTAAATGCCATGGCAATCTATATGCTAAGTTTGAAAAAAAATATTTTATTAAAATTTCCAGTGTCCCCTCCAACCCTCCCGCTGGTCACACGTGTTTATGCTGCCTGTTATTTGTGAATCATTTTGTGTCTCTCCCGTTGCTTCCGAATATCTCGACCTTCCGTATTCTTGCCTGCTGCCTTCCTCCTGTTAATATCCTCTCATTACTTGAATATTTTCTTACATCCCTGACAGATTCTCTTTGATGTATAAATAATCGAGCTAAATTATGTGCGGTGATGAGGTGCTGTGCGCTGCCGTTCCTAATATACAAAGTCGTTTCTACCTAAGAGGGTCAGATTTCCTGACAAATCCCTAATTAGCACATTGCAAGAGGAGTGGAATCTATTTGTGCATAAATAACTGCCATCCCCCAAGCAGTGAGTACCTGATGTCATGCACCACTTAGTTCAGCCCCATTCCCTGAACCCAGCAATTAGATAATACTTCTGATGATGCTGGATGTGAAATCTTAATGTATAATAGGAGACAACCACCTTTGCCTTGGTGCAAACATCTTTGTCTGATGAGCTGTAATCGTCTCTGTAGCAGTTCAGTCCACATACACGTGCACATCAGTAAATGTGTTTCAATTCTTTAACAGCTTTCCTCGTGCAGTCATGCTGCTCCTTTGGTTTGATCCACATGTTTACATCAGTCCAGCTCTGGAGGAGGCACCACTGAGTGATAATTACTGCTGGAGGAGTCACAGCTTTCTGTCCAGCTGCCTTTAGAGCAATATGATTTCAATTTATTGCAATCCATTTGTTTAACCTCTTTACGTTCTGTCATTTTTTACTGTGACAACAGGCTTTTTTTTTAGCATGGAGCTCTTTAGTTGGCTTGTGCTGCCCTCTGCAGCTTTTATAATGCACTGTAATTATGGGGGGGCAGTGTGCAGTTTTTATGGTTTATCTCTCAGCAGGACTGTGACGAAATGTGATGGAATTACAATTCTTTGTTCTGGAAAGGTTTTTGATTTGGGACAAACTTGATGAACTGTTAAAGTTTAGTTACATTTAAACTGTGATTATCTGTTATGTGTAGCTGACAATCACTGTTACACTGGGCCAGATTTACTATTCCATGACCCCTTATGGTGCAGCTTATCATATTAAGATTAAGATTATTGATCCCTGAGGAGAAATTCATTGTGTATTTGGAGCAGTGGGCAGCCAACATACAGCACCTGGGGACCAACATCCAACACAACATGCACATTAATGAATACACAGGATTTGGGATCCATGATATTCTTGCAGTATATTTGCAAATACCTGTATTTAAAGCACATACTGCAGGGCACCTGCTGATCTGCACTTGTAATAATTCAAATGCTAATTCTAATCTGTGCCCAGACAATGTTGCACTGCACAACTGGAAAAGTACACTTTTTTTGGAACAGCTGCACCGAGTGCTGCACTCACGCATTAGACTGTGAAACAAATGAGGAAGTCTGACTTCTTCGTGCTTTGCAGTTGTGTGTATATCTACTGCTCAAAGAAATTAAAGGGACACTTTGGAACCCCAAAGGAATCGCGCTCCGGCTTTCAGTGTAACACGACAGACACACAATAACATGTACAGCATATTTGTATTGCAGAGTGCAAAGATGTTGAAATCCTTTATGGGATAAATAAGAGATAACTGGTTAATATACACTCAGAATATGAATTAGAATTATTTCTTTGTTTTGGCCTTCTTCTTCTGCTGTTTGGAAGCCTCTTTATTAATGGCGCCACATTCGTAATGAAGAAGCATTTCTGGGTGGAGTTTGTGGGTCGCTCACTTGTAAAAGTTGCCAAATCTTCTCAGCTGGTGTCAAACAGCTTTTTCTGGTTAGTCTCGTTTATTAGGAGTCGTCTCATTGTTGCCCCTCCTGTTGTTAATTTCATTAACACCCCCCCCCCCCCCTCTTTATTTGCCCAGTTATTTTTCCCGACATAAAATTTTACTTTATTATTTAATTTTTTT
>VUQK01036002.1:0-10392 GCA_015106715.1 Bujurquina vittata | reverse complement strand
AGCCTGTCTTGTTGATGATCTGGCTGAGGGGATTCAGGCCTATGCAGAACAGTAGTGGGGACAGAGCATCTCCTTGGTAAATCCTTGTGCGATGGGCTTGAAGTTGACCTCTAGTGTTGTTCTCCACATCCCCATTGAGTTCTTGATGAAGGCTCTTAGGGTCCTCTTGATCTTGTATAGTTCAAGGCGTTCCAGGATCCATGTGTGTGGCATCGAGTCATAGGTTTTAATCAATCCAGATGGTGCACAGGTTGGTCAGTCGGGTCGTACTGTCAGGAGTGACTGGTCTGTCTAACAGTAGTTGGTGTTTTGCTCCCCTGGACTAGGGCTGGGTGATATTGATTTTTAAAAAAATCCATATTTTCATACGCGATATCAAATTAAACAATATTGTTTATATCAATAGTCTAGGTCGCGTTACAATCATGCTTGTAGCTCCACCAGTTCACCTTTCTCTTCTCCTAGTCTGCAGTCTCTGGCCGCCATACGCAGCAGAAGTTGGGTTGCACCGTAAGTCCATCTATCCATTCACTTCTGCTTATCCTTTTCAGGGTCGCGGGGGGGGCTTGGAGCCAATCCCAGCTGACATGGGGCAAGAGGCAGTGTACACCCTGGACAGGGCGCCAGCCTGTCGCAGGGCTAACACAGAGTCACAGACAACCATTCACACTCGCGTTCATGCTCTCATTCACACCTACGGGCACTTTAGAGTGGCCAATTAACCTAACCCCAGTAAGTGCCTGTCTTTGGACTGTGGGAGGAAACCCACGCAGACACGGGGACAACATGCACACTCCACACAGTGAGAGAGAGGCCAGGCCAAGGTGGAATCAAACCCAGGCCTTGTAAGTCATGTGACCTTAATAGCGGGTCGGCCCGTTGCTGTGATACGTCAGGGCGTATGTCTTTGGATTTACTGAGATGGTTAAAATCCTGCAGATGGAATTTTGTTCATTCAGTCTGTCACACAGTACTGGAAGTCCAGGAGGAAGTACTTTCCCTTGAAGCAGACTTCAATAGACTGGCTTTTTAAAGATTAAGTCAGCCTTTTGCTATTGTTTTCTGTTTACATTTTAATAACACAGCTGTGAGTCTTTTTATGGAGGAAAAAAAGCATTCATTTATTTGAGGAGCATTATTATTTAAATATGCCAATAGTTGATTTTTGAGCAATTTCTCATGTATATCTACAGCTAAATGTTAATAAAAATGTCTGTGCGGCATTTGGGACGTGTAGCTTTGCCTCAGAAGTGCCTTTTTGTTTATACATTTTGGGAAGAAAAAATATCGAGATTCGTATATCGCCAGTCAGCTAAAAAAATATTGAGATATTACTTTTGGTCCATATCGCCCAGCCCTAACGTTAACATAAGTATATTTGTTTCCTGTACATCGAACTCTGAGCACAGAGTACGGCATTTAAAAACTTACTCTGTGAGTTTTCAAATGTCATCATATTGGCTGTTTCTGTCCCCTCCCTCCACCCGCCCTGCTTCTGCAGCTAACATTGTCCATTGGGCTGTAGCCTGGCTTCGGATACCCAGGTGCATTCATTGATATCTCACTTTCAGGTGGACTTTAACCACCTTTGCTAAATGTGAGCGCTCCCACCAGAGAGAAGAATAGCGCTGCTGAATGCCAACGTTAATGACGCATCCTGCAGATTTGTTGTCTTCAAAGTTTTCTAATATCAAAGGAAAAATGCTGTGGAACCTCTCTGCAGCTTCAGCTCCGTCATGTTACAAACAGAACAGACACACTTCCTGGTACCACTGTTTTTGCATTACGTCATTGGAGTAGTGTTGACAATAAATGAAATACAGGGTATGGTGTGCACACATGATGAAGGGGCACTGGTGCCGGTGTTGATGCACTGTAGCTTTGGCGTGGCTAGATCCCAGCCTCTCAGTCCCCACCTTTGGAAGAGCCTGCTGTCCTGGAGAATTGTTGCATCATGAAACAAAGTTTAAAAAATTGATTAATTTTAAAAAGACACTTTTTTTGCTAATATCTTGAATATATTTTCAAGCTACACATATGAGGAGGAAGAAGGAGTGTTTGCAGAAAGCCAGTTTGTCTTTGATTTGGAACTTCCGCTGGAGTTCAAGCCCAGAATAGGCGATGGAGAGGTGCATGAGTTTTACCTCCTGCCCATAGATAAGGTGAGTATTGTTGACATTGTAATTTTGGGATTTCAGCATCATTAAATCATTAAATGCATCATGCCTTAGATGACACAGAGATATATAAGACGCGGTCTTGTTTCAGGTGAAGGAAATGCTAGCCACTGATGACTTCAAACCCAACTCTGCCATGGTAGTCCTGGACTTCCTCATAAGACACTCGTTCATTGAACCTGACACAGGTTTGTGGCTGTTCACAAAAAGTCCACAGTTGAAACCAATGATAAAACCAGCTCGGTGCCTTAAATCTCTCCTTATTTCAGAGCCATGCTATCAGGAATTTGTGGCGGGACTCCACCAGACGTTATAGACCGAAGGCACCGCGTGTTGTGCGACATCCCTGGTCTTCAGAAACAATCTGACTAAAGAAATGACACCATCAGTTGTACGTCACAGCAACATTACTGAGTGATCAAGTTTCACAGGTGTTTGATAACTTGAGGTCAGTGGTTCAGGTGATGGATTTAAGAATGACATTTAATGGCTATCCTGCAGATCACTTTGCAGGGTGATTGTGTAAATCAGAGTAACTTTGTCACTACACTAAGTCACAGTAAGACATTTTAAGTGCAAGGTGCATTTTAAGTTCTGTGACTCCATCCAATAAATGCAGTAATTACACTTCATTCAGATTTGATCTCCTTACACACTGCAACATGATTTCATTTGGGAAAAGAAGATAAAGTCAAGTCATCTCTGACTTTTCCACCAAACACTTTTGGCATTTGAGTTGTAGTTGAAGATGATGCTTTCTACATGACAGATACTTTTTAAAAGCCAAGAGGAGCTGAGCAAAGAAAAGTAACTGCTGCTTGGCAGTTTAGATGGGTGGTTTGTGGGCTCCAGCACTCCAACCCTGCCAGTGTGTGGAGGTGTGTTAGGTACTTCTGAAAAACGACTTCCTGTTTACAGACTGATATATCAATGCGATGAATACCTGTTGGCTTGTGGTCAGACCTTAACTCCAAAAATTCAGGTTTGAGATTATTCAGATTCACTTTATTAATCCCTTTGGGAGGGTTCCGTCAGGGAAATTAAAGTCACACCGATAAAGCAGACCTTGTGACTTTGTGTGTGTGTGTGATTTTTCCATATCATGAAAAAACGGGAGTTCCACCTCTAAAGCTCGCACAAAAGAGAATCCTTTGATACAACGTTGGAGTCATTGGGATAATTTTATCAGATTACTAACAAGCAAAATGTTGCTACTTAAACATTTTGCTCGTTGCGCTCAAGCTTGTGCTAAATTTGACAGCAATTCGGAACATTTGTGTCACGTGCAGCCACTCAAATGAAAAAATGAAATGGCGGGTTTTTTATCACGTATTAGTAAATGATCCAACCAGTATTGCTTCTCTTGCATTATAACATTTTATGTCTGTGAAGTTTCGAGTCCAAATTTAGCAGAGGTTGGCCTATAAAGACCATCTAAACTCTCCAATTTCCTATTGTTTAAAAAATAAAAATAATCCTAAATATATTTAAAATACTTTCCTCAAGTGTGCGCGAGCGAGCACAAACATACATTGTGACTGGAGCCCACACTGTAAACGCTCGATGCATCCTCGACTGGAACACAACAGGAGAATAAATGTAAATCCTCAAAGTTTTTTTTTCAGCCTTGTTCGTTGTTCTTTTGCAAATCACAAACGACTTGTACTCAGTTGAAATACTCATTTTCTTTTTTTGACAAAGGTGATTTTACGTGGCAATAATAACTGTGGCCCTTACATCTCTGAGCAGAAGTAATGTAGACAGAATAATGTCCCTCATTGTCTACAGGACATAATGTCATCAAAATCTCTTCAGATTCCCAGGAACACTTTCACAAATTACTGCCTATGAACAGCTCACGGTGCTATCCACAGATGCAGGTAAAGCTCTGTCGTGCACAGAAGACACCACGTGAACATGATCCAGAAGCACCCCTGATTTAAAATGCACTGAGGAAAAGGGGAAAACTGTTCTGTGGTACACAAATCGAATTTGAAATTATTTTTGGAAAACATGGATGCTGTGTTCTCTGGACTGAGGAGATGAGAGCCATCCAGCTTCTTCTCTGGGTTCAGTTCAGAAGCCGGCATCTCTGATGGTATGGGGGTTCATTAGTGCCTATGGAATTGGTAGCAGGACAATCTGGAAAGGCGCCATCAATGCTGAGAGGTACATACAGATTTCAGAGCAGCATGCGCTCCCATCCAGACATCTTCAGTGAAGGCCTTACATATTTCAGCAGGACAATGCTAAACCGCATACTGCAGCCATAAAGCATGGCTTCATAGTAGAAGAGTCCGGACCTTTCAAAATATATAGAGCAGTTATGAAACAGACAGGAATGTTGTAACATTCCTCTCCCGAAATCCCGGCACCTCCTCTCTCAGCAGACGGTTACAAACTGCAGTGAAAAGAAGAGCGGATGCCACGTAGTGGTGACGATGGTCCTGAGACATGTTGAACAGCTTTTGTGTGTGTTCTGCTGTGAATAAAATACGGATTTCTGTGGTTTACATCTTCCACAGCATTCCAACTTGTTATTGATGGCATTGGATTCCTAATCTTTTTAAAACAAAATCATTGGCCTCTTAACTTTCAGTATTGAGTTTAAAATTCTAATGTTGTGGCAAACTAGCATATCTGAACACAACAGCAGTAAGCAGCAGTGTGTCTCTGCCGCCCACTTGTGAGCTGATGGACTGTGTTTGTAAAACCAAATGAAAAACCTGTTTTAGAACCTCCTATAGCGGCAACGACCTCCATCAGTCGTTTCCTATGACACTCATGAGACTCGCACAATAATGAGGAAGAACTTTGAACCATTCTTCCAACAGACTTTCAGTTCATCAGTATTTACGGAATATCTTGATTAAACAGTCTCTTCCAGTTGGTTTGAGCTCAGGACTTTAACTTTGTCATTCCAAGAATTTTATTATTGTACAAATGTGTTTTTCATTTATTTGTGTGCTTTGGGTAATTTATCCTTTCATCGTACTCTCCTCGGCTTCAGCACCTGAACTGCTGCCCTGACTCACTGCAAATAATACAACTCATTGGTTCAACTGTGAATTCATTATTGCTTTAATGATTGCAAAGCCTCAATTAGACTTTCCACGTCAGGAAGTCCGTGAGGCTCTGCAAGGGTCCGAGAGACGTGATCAGACAGTAAGCGCAAGGGTCCATGCAGATGTCTGAATGCCTGCTTTTCTTGTGACTGCACGGATTTGTCACATTATACCAACTACATATGCGTCGCAGGGTGGTGGACTTTAAACATCTATAAAAGGAACGACTACTCCGCTGTCGGGTCTCCAGCTGTGCCTGCCCAACAATGGAGTAATCTAGACTTAAGACCATCAGGCTGTGAAGTAACAATGCAGTTGTTACTGCATTGTTGTTGTTACGTGAAAGGTCATTTTGTATGACTAGGGCGTGGTTCACACCAACCATTTATTGTTAAGGGCAGATTTTATCAGCTATCTCTCTTTGTATTTTTTGCAGGGTGAAAACTCACCCACAATTCCATTTTATTACTGAACTAGAATACCTAACTCTCGACGACTTCTGAACGAGTCATCAACACGGTGGTTCATGACTTTGTGTTCTAGCATGCACTGTAACGAGGGGACGGGTCTGCAGAGCAGGTCACAGCACAGACGAGCAGACGCTCCTGTTACACTTCTCTGAAGTCTGCCTGAACACTACAAAACACAGTCAGGCACATGAACATCTGCACAGAGCCTCGTGCTCATCGTCTGGAGCAAACCAAGACTCAGTTACAGAAAGTGAGAAGCAACACACACGGCAGCATTTGGTCATTATCATGTATTTCCCTTAGAAAATTTTTACAAAAGACAGCTGGATATATAAAAGAACATTTTGCATACAAATAGCCATTCCTTTAGGAAACATATAGGTATACTTAAATAACGGCAGTCACAGTAGCCTCACAACAAGCCCCCATGTGATGTACATTTCTGCAGCCCTAATTCCATCAGTACAACACAATGATGTTTGAAGAGAAACACTGTTCTGCTTTACCAAGTGTGACAGTGTCAAATTAAAAGCCTCCTGGTAACTCTGTGAGAACAGCAAAAAAAAAAAAGCACAATCTGGGGACAGCAACAAAACAGCAACTAACAAAAGCATTTCTGTTAAAAAGAAACTGATGCACACTTCAAAGACGGCAGGTAAACAGGAGCAGATCAGGAAACAGATGCGTCGCACTAAAACTGGAACTGATGGCCTTGATTAACATCATATTTCTTATATAAAGATCCTCTGTGGTGGAGTTACAATAAGGCCTCTTATCATTTGAGAATTAACAAAACTGTCTTCAGGATCATTTACGCTGGTAACTCTTTAATATCCAACTGCATACAGTGTTACAGTCCACATCAGTTCAACGACTTTAATGACCGTAGAGTTCTGCTGTCACATTTTCATTGTACAATATGTGATACATTGAAGCAGAAAGTGAGAGGAGCAGCTCGGCATCGGATCAGCGCTGCTGACTGTTGTCTGTCATCGACAGTGGAGCTAAAAACTCGCTTGTGTTGGAAAGTTTACATCATTGAACGTTGTGTTACACACTCGAGGGTTCTGAGAATGTCGCTGTTCTTGACGGAGAAGCACACTGAGAATCCAAACTGTTGATCAGACATGACTGCAGCCTCAGCGTCTAGCTTAGTGCAGAAAGCAAACAACGCTGTGTTCCAGTGGAATGTTGTGTTACTAATTCAAGTGTATTTTCTAATTTGTATAAAGCCTTTTTTTAAATTTCATTTATAATTAATAATTTGTATACGAAAAAACTGCACTATCCTCACATTTTTGTATACCTCAGAACATAGTAATAATTGAACACTGAACATGGGCTTTAATATATCTTGTTCAATGCTTCATTTATCGCTCATAATCTTACAGCTCTGTTTGGTTTTTACTTTATCAAATTTAGTCATTGTAGTTGAACAGTGTGGGTCGGGGGGAACAACCCTGTGCATGTCCCGTACATAATGCAGAAATAACAATAAAGTGGACTTTGGCTTAAATATTAAATGGCAAATTGCTGTGCTTGGTTGTTGTGCTTATTAAAAAAGCAATAAATTATCTAATTGAGTATCTGGAGGATCATGAGTCCAATCACAATCTCAAAGTTGACAAAGTCATTATCAGGTATTAATGTTCTAAATAGTGAAGGCTGCTGCATGTGGGAAGTTGCCAAAAACATTTGATACAACAGCGTGTCCTCTTCGATTCACAGAACAGCCCAACTGAGCAACGGGCCAATCAGAGTCTTTTGTTTGAGAAACAGTTCACCAACTGGCATCATGAAATAATGTCTTAACACCAAGAGTCGAGCAGTAAACCCAGAATGGCTGCCTGAAAACTACAACTAAATGAGGAGACGCGCAAGAGAACACACACTGTTACTGACAGACAACCCCTAACTCAGAGGTTTTGGGTCAAAACATTTTCTGAGACCAAGAACAAATGAAAGGATTCTGGAGTGTGCCGGACCTATCACACACACACACACACAGACTTTGGTGGTAAAGTGGGAAATTCTTCCACGATACAATCACTTGAGTTTGTAGAACCATATGTAACCCTGTGGATGCTGACTGGATACAATTTCCTCCTGCAACAGCACAATGAGCCAAAGAATGACTCGAAACTGTGCAAAACTATTTACGGGAGATGCAGCCAGCCAGCATAATTACTGGATCTCAACCCACTCCACAGGGTGGTGTTCCTGGAAGAATGTGCTGAAATGTCAACAAATTTACCGCTAGAAGGTTTGAAGGACAAAATTATTTTTAAAAAATCATTACTTTTAACCTATCAAAATATCAAAACTATATTTTCTACTCGCGTTTGGATTCATTTGATGAATAAAAGTATGACTTTCAATGAAAGGTTGTGGCTCAGGTTTTTACATGGTCATAAAGGAGGAATTCAGGTGCATATAGTTTGTTTGGTCTCTGCAGAGAAATAAAGGAAAATGACAAACGTACAGAATAATATACCACAAGCCAAGTACTCCAAAAACTTGTTGTTTACGTGGATATCCATCAGTGAATGTACTGAACACCTAGGACCTGTTCTCGCCCTGATCTCAAATATTCAGACGTTTGGAAATCCCAACACCCCTTTGAAACTATTACTGAGGAAAATGTTTCCTTCTTTCATTGTTCTCTTGATTTCAGGTTTTATTACTCCAAAGACAAGATTACAGTATTTATATTAGATAAAAGCATTTTGCATAAACCTTGGGCATAAATGTGTATATTCCCTTTTTCCATAAATTTTTTTCCCCTTTGGCCAAGTTTGACTTTTCTCCCTCATACCTAAAAAGGCCCCATTCGATTCTGCCCAGCATGGTGACAAAACAGGAGGAATGTTTCTGTTGGTCAGTATTATTTCCTCCTGCCCTCCCTAACCTGTGTGACTTGACACTCTATAGCAGGAGGCAGCCACCCTTTCTGCCTCGTTTCTTGGCCTGTAGCGCCGCCCTGGTGGCCATCTCAAACACCTCCCTCACGCCATCCTTCGTCTTGGCTGAGCACTCCAAGTAACCAAAGGCATTGATCCGGTTGGCCATTTCTCTCGCTTCCTCTGACTTCACAGGTTCCTGTTTGGGAAGAACCATGAAGGAAAACCAGCTTGCTTTAATGAAAAAAAGACAACATTTAGTTTGTTTTTAATATATAAAACAATGTAAAATCACTCCATCAGTTAGAGGCTTTAGATTTCAGAGGTTATACACTTTTATTGCCGACTCCTTCTTCCTCCTTATCCTGTCTCCATCCCCTCAGCCCCAACCGGTCACAGCAGATGGCTGCCCCTCCCTGAGCCTGGTTCTGTTGGAGGTTTCTTCCTGCTAAAAGGGAGTTTTTCCTTCCCACTGTCACCAAGGGCTTGCTCATAGGGACACGTCTGACTGTTGGGGCTTTCTTTGAAAGAGCCTTGAGGCAACTGTTGTTGTGACTTGGTGATATATAAATAATGAATTGAATTGAACTGAATATATCCTTTGCTCATTAGTTTTACATATCGCATCATTGGTGAAAGATTGGCCGTTTATTCTGCTCTTTCATTCTTGGACTCCGAGCATCCATCATCATTAACATTTGTCACTTGATTGACATACAAGGCAGCCAGTCTAATATCTCCCTGTTTTACGGTCATAATTTTAGACTAGTCAGGTAGTCTAATTTTTTCTTTTTCCTTATTTAGTCGACTAAGAAATTAGTCATCACAAACATCACTACTTTCAACATAAAGCACCGCGAGGCAAATGTTTGTTTGGTGATATATAAATAAAACTGAATTGAATTAAATAGTGTATCAGTTATGTTAATGCAAACCTTTTGGTAGGAATAATATGAAACTACGTGAGCATGTAACGCCATAGCCTCACTAACCTGTTTCATCTTTGCCAACTCTCGGCGCGTGTGATCATCATTTCGCAGGTCTTTCTTGTTTCCCACAAGAATAATGGGCACGTTGGGACAGAAGTGTTTCACCTCTGGAGTCCACTTCTCAGGAATATTCTCTGCATCAGGAACAAAGTGTATAAGGTAAACTTGCAGCAGATGCAAACAGAATGATTAGTTTAAAAAAGAAAAAACAGCAACGCCTCACCTAAACTGTCAGGGCTGTCGATGGAGAAACACATGAGGATGACATCTGTGTCTGGATATGACAGAGGCCTCAGTCGGTCATAGTCCTCCTGACCCGCTGTATCCCACAAAGCCAGCTCCACCTGCAGGAAGGAACTACAGTTAACTACTGCAACACCCATTTACTAGGCCCATTTTAAGTCATGTAACAACATGCTAAGAAGATAATTGGACCCAAGCTACAGTGGTGTGAAAAAGTGTTTGCCCCCTTCCTCGTTTCCTGTTTTTTTGCATGTTTGTCACACTTAAGTGTTTCGGAACATCAAACCAATTTAAACAATAGTCAAGGACAACACAAAATGCAAGTTGTAAATGAAGGTGTTGATTAGTAAAGGTGAAAAAAAATCCAAACCACCGTGGCCCTGTGTGAAAAAGTGATTGCCCCCTAAACCTAATAACGGGTTGGGCCACCCTTAGCAGCAACAACTGCAACCAAGCGTTTGTGATAACTTGCAATGAGGCTTTTACAGCGTTCTGGAGGAATTTTGGCCCACTCATCTTTGCAGAATTGTCCTAATTCAGTTACATTA
>VUQK01035997.1:0-16247 GCA_015106715.1 Bujurquina vittata | reverse complement strand
ATCAGGTGTAAACATCCGTGAGAGCATTTACATGCGCAACACCACGGGCCAAGGCCGTTTAAGCAGCCTAGCTCTGCTGGCAATTGGACACTTGTCAAGTCCCTGGAAAAGATGCCTTGTTGGTATGACAGGGTCACAGATCATTTTCTTGAAATGGAACTGAGGGTAGAATTTACGTATAAATAAACCGACACATTTTACGATGTAGGCCGAAATTGAGCTTCCCCTCCTTGAAAGACCAGCGTCCGCCACTGCAACCATGGTATGCAGAAGCACATCAAAACTTGAAGCAGATGGTCTACACCAGCAGAAGACCAAACTGGGTGTCAAAGATTAAATCATCTCAAACTGGTTTCTTGAACACTGTAATCAAATGGCCTCCACAGTCACAAGATCCCAAAATAGAGCAAATTTGGGATGTGGCGGATTAAATAGCTGCTGAAAAATCTGCATAAACTTTGTGATGCTATCATGTCGATATGGACCAATATCTCTGAGAAATATTACCAGCAACTTGATCAATTGTTACACATAATTAAGAAACTCCAGCCCCATGCACAAGGGGAACATAAATAAGTGTCCAGTGATCGTATATAGATTTGTCACATTAATGAATGAAGCTTAAATCATGGGATGTGGGGAAATGTAATGGACTTGAGGTGGCTCTGGCTCAGGAGGTAGATCAGGTCACCTAATAATTTGAAGGCTGGCGGTTCAATCCCTGGCTGCTCCAGTCTGCATGGAAAAGTGTACTTGGGCAAGATACCAAACCCCAAGTTGCTCTCCAATGCAACTGTTGGAGTATAAATACATGTGACTGTTAGATAGAAAGCACTTAAGCTTTGAAAGAAGTGTTTGTATGAATGTGTGAATGAGGCATGTAGTGTAAAGTTCTCAAAATACATTAGAAAAGCGCTCTAAGGGAACCAGTCCATGTACTATTTTATATCACTTTTTCAGTCATACTGACCACAGTTTTTCAGTTTTTCCCACTAAGTCTCATCTTTTCAAACTCTCCCTCTGTATAATCTGTGAATGTCTGAGTTTCTGTACTGATAGATTATTAAAATGATGGTTAAAAACCGACGCAGTCCAGTCATACACTTGTGTCTCCAACCCAGTGGCAGCGGCTCAACGTACCAGGTTACAAAACTCGAGAAATGCACAATCAGCAGGAATGGTGGCTAGCAATGGATGTGATATCAATTTGACGGCAGCTTTGTCATCTGGTGCCTTTTTAAATACATCCAATGATAGTTTGAAAATGGCCCTTATTCCAGACGCAACCCCCAAGGGGATTTTCTAAGATCAAACCAGGAATCCTTTGGAAGAAGGGTGGGAACTGAATACATTGGCAAGGTGAAGGTAAATATCTTGCTTTATAAAGACTTAAGTTCTCCTCTGCTATAGATCTAAATAGAGAAAACCAGTTTGCAGTTTTCATATTGTCATGAACCCCTAACGTTTTAAAGACAGCTACATAAAAATCCATTCTGAGCAGCAGTGGATATGAGAAAGAAAAGCTGACCAGGAAACGGTAACCTGTAAAACTATCCAGGCTGGGATTACTGGACATTTTATTTATGTATCTCTTTTTTTATTACTGAAATAAAAAGATGCAGGGAGTGGGGGCTGCTCTTTTAGGGAGTTCATGAATATTCTTTCTTTAAAACTGAAACCAAATGTTAAATATACTTGGGTTAATACTTCTATTTCTCTTTTCTTGATGTTTGAAAGATAATTTTTATTACTTCCGATTTTAATGGTCTAAAATAAATGTTAAATTGACTAGAACTTTTACAGCACTTTTCTAATCTTATTGAACATTCAAAGTGACTTAAAATGGCTATTAGTGGATCTCAGATAACACACAAATGACATACTGAGCTGAAGCACCCTGCTCTCTTCTTCCACCTTATGTTTGCACCCACACTTAGCAAAAAAAGAAGGGTTATCTGTACTACTGAAGTGCGATTAAGGGAGTTAATTACATTTGTGTCAGACAAGCCTGAAGTGTGCTTGCTGCTTGTCTTGTGTTTAATGGTTCAACCTGATGCGCAACAATATTATAGTAACAAATGCACATTAAGCATTATTTAAGTACAGGCAAGTGTATCAATAGAGGAATCACCAGTGGAGAGCAGCACATTAGTATATGTATATACAGTATATTAATATGTTGTTGAGAATCTGAGCATCACACAACAAGTGTTTTCCATCTCCATATTCTCACTCATTGTGTACAAACAGGCTTTTGAGAAGGAAAGACAGACTGATGGTGCCAAAGCATGACCGTTTTCCTAGCTCTGATCCCTTTCCTGGATGTAGGTCATGTAGTGAACTTCTGAAATGTTTTATTTACTTATAGTTATTTTCTCTCTCTTTATTGTCCTTGAGTTGAAGACACATAGGGATTTTCTGCTTGCTTTATTTTACATAGTTTGTGTTATTCATTCTTTCTAATATTGCTTGACAATGTAACACCACCATATAGTGTTGATGCTTCTCACTGCTCCAACTTTGCATGTGGCCTGTTACATTTGGCCTGCTTTAACTTTTTCATTATTATTATTATTATTATGAACATGTTGGACATTATGGGCAGGCTGGCTCCTCTGTTCTGGCCAGAAATCTGATTTCTTCAGCTGATATCATTCAACCTAGCCCGCTGAAGAACAAGAAAATTATGTCTAACAGTTTTATTACATTTTTTCCAGGTATCTCTAATAATGGATGGGCAAACTAATCATTTACTGTATTTCAGATTTTTTTTGTGCTAACAACACAGAATGAGATATGGTGATTGGCAGCAGAGAGTGAAAATACTGTATTTGAGAGAATACTGTTCTTGTGGAATATTGTTAGCATACTCTACTTGCATTTTGCTCCATATTATTTTTACAGTCATACAGTATTTCCATTCAGGTACCCCATGTGACCACACTAATTACGATAGTTTTATAGCTTTTTATAGTTGTTTAACAGAAGCGCAACAGATTTGTTGAGGATATCAGAGCATGTACACAATACAACACACTGTCATAGAAGACCACTAACCTCTCAGCCTCTCCCAGACGAGCAGGTCGCATGTCTGGCTCCGGCCAGCGTGAAGCGAGCCCTCTCTGGGTTCAACCCATATAAGGCAATTGGGCCATACAGTGTGTCTGGTCGTGTTTTGAAGGAGTGTGCCAGAGAGCTTAAGGGTGTCTTTGCTGATCTTTAACTTCTCTCTGAGCCAAGCTTTTTTCCCCACGGGTCTCAATCATAATACCAGTACTAAAGCAGTCCAGTTATAATGACTATTGGCACTGAATTCCATCATTATGAAGTGCTTTGAACAGCTGGTCATGCAGTACATCAAAGCCATCGTCCCTCCTTCCCACAACCCGTTTCAGACTGCATATAGGTCAAAAAGGTCCATAGAGGATGCCATCTGCTGTTCTCCATCCAGCCCTCACCCACCTGGAAACAACTATCTTATGTGTAGATGCTGTTCTTAGATTTCACTTCAGAATTCAACATAATCATTCCTCAGCAGCTAAGACAAAAACTCAGGCACTTTCTGTAACTGGGTACTGCACCTTTTGACAGGGAGGCCACAAAATGTGTGGGTCAGTAGTAACACCTCCAAGACCATTATGCTAAGCACTGGGGCCCCGCAAGGGTGTGTGCTCAGCCCGCTGCTCTTCATTCTACTGACACACGACTGTGCACCAACCTACAGCACCAAACACATCGTCAAGGTTGCGGGTGACTTGACTGTGGTGGACCTCAATACTAACAATGATGAAGCAAACTACAGGAATGAGGTGAACCATCTGGTCCAGTGGTGCAAAAACAACAATCTCTTCCTGAATATGGAAAAGACCAAAGAGATTGTAATAGACTTCAGGAGAGGACAGCTAAAGTCTGACCAGACTGTTGTATGAGCGCTTTGAGTGCTCAGTCAGAGTAGAAAAGCGCTATATAAGAACTAGTCCATTTACCATTTACCAGCAACGGTACTGCTGGGGAGAGGGTACACAGTACCACAAGGTCCCGAGGGTTCATCTTTCTGAGGACCACTCGTGGTCTGGCAACACTACATCGCTGGTCAAGAAGGCTCAAACCTACCTCTACTTCCTTCACAAATAGAGGAGAGCAAGGGTCCCACTGTATGTGTTAATTTTACCGGGGGACCATTGAGAGTGTCTTCACTGGCTGCATCACCGTGTGGTACAGAGGCTTCAGGACATCCTGCCAAAAGACCTCGCAACATATAGTGAATACAGCCAGCAAGATTATTGGTGCTCTTTCCCTCTCTTGCAGACATTTTCAAGACCCACCCACAGAGCTGTCAGCATCCCTGTTCACCCCTCCTACCCCTCACACTCTATCTTCGGCCTCCTGCCTTCAGGGAAGAGGTACTAAAGCATCTGGGCTCACTCCACCAGACTGTCAAACAGCTTTGTTTATGAGGCTGTCAGGAGACTTTATCTTAGGTGTTTGCACACAAGGACTCACTACATTCAAATCTTTAATGCTACTGATCTTTATCAGTCTTTACACTTTACTCCACTGTACTACAATCACTTGCCAAAAGGCTCATCTGCCTTGATACACAAATGAACTTGAGTGACATCCCATTCTTAATCCAGAAGGTTTAATACACTGACCCGCCCTTTGCATAGCACCTACTGTAGCTATAACAGCCTGAACTCTTCTGGGAAGGCTTACTACAAGGTTTAGGAGTGTGTAGGGTTGTAGCGGTAACCGGTTTCACGTTATACCATGGTATTAAAATACATGGTTATCATACCATGGATGTTTGCTTATTACCGGTAATAAGGGGAAAAGGCAAGCCAGCGGAGAATTTCACACTCGGATGCGCATTGGTACACAGCACACAGCGGTGAAAATAGCGACAGATTTAAAACCAGTCTCCATCCGCTTAAAAAAGTGCTAAGCTAAAATCAGCCGTGTGGAGCTACTTTGGATATGCACCAAATGTGCATTAGGATGGTATCCCGTTTGCAAACAGTGTGGAAGAAAAGTGTCCGCTAAAGGAGGAAATACTTCAAACTTGTTCCCACATCTACGACACCATCCCTCCGTGCAGATTAAAGTAGGTATATCGTTAATACCTGTCTCTCTAACAAATGCTCGGTCCACACGCTAACCACCAGCAAAAGTGCTGAGTCATCCGAACTACAGACAGGCCGGTGCCCGTGGCCGTGAAGTCCGAGCTGTGCATGAAAGATGGCATTTACGTGAGTTCATTTTAAAACTTTGTCACGTCTATTTTTCATCCCCTTTTTTTTATTTACAGATTTGGCTTTTTCCTTATTCTAATATTGCAGTTTTTACAAATAACATAAAAACAGAAGGTGTATAAGAGATATTTTAAACAAAACATTAAAATTAAAATTGTCATTAAAATTGTTCCAAGTACAATAAAATAATTTGTTAAATAAAAAAACTTGTCATTTCTTTAAGATTCAGCACAACTTATAATAAAATTTATGAAATACGGTGATAACCAAGATACCGCGGTATTTTCTGAGACATTATCATACCGTGAAAATCTCATGCCGTTGCAACCCTAGGAGTGTGTTTATGGGCATTTCTGACCATTGTTCCAGAAGCACATTTGTGAGGTCAGACACTGATGTTGGATGAGAAGCCCAGTTCTCACACCAGTCTTGCTCATCATGTCTTTATGGACCATGCTTTGTGTATGGTGCGCAGTCATTTTGGAACAGGACGGAGCCATCTCCAAACTGTTCCCACAAAGTTGTTAGCATGAAATTTTCCTGGTATGATGAAGCATTAAGTTCCTTTCACTGGAACTAAGGGACCGAGTCCAACTCCTGACACCCCCCCACACACACACACACCATAATGCCCCCTCCACCAAACTTAACAGTTGTTACAATGCAGTCACATGGCTCTCTTGCCGGATTGCCAGATGACGTAGCGTGATTAGTGACTCTAGTGGCGGCGTGCTTCACATCACTGCATCCATTGCTTTGCATTGTGCTTGGTGATGTAAGGCTTGGATGCAGCTGCTCATTCCATGAAGCTCTCTACGCACTGTTCTTGAGCTAATCTGAAGGCCACATGAATTTTGGAGATCTGTAGTGATTGACTCTGCAGAAACCTGACGACCTCTGCACAAATGTGCAGAGGTCCCCAGCAAAATGTTCCTCAGCATCATTTTACATGGCCTAGTGCTTCATGGCTGAGTTGCAGTTGTTCCCAGTCACTTCCACTTTGTTATACCGCTAACAGCTGACTGGAGTATTTAGTAGCGATGAAATTTCACAACTGGACTTGAGATAGGTGGCATCCTATCTCTATACACTGCTGGATCTCACTGAGCTCCTGAGAGCGACCCGTTCTTTCACAGATGTTTGTAGAAGCAGTCTGCATGCCTAGGTGTTTGATTTATACACCTGTGGCCATAGAAGTGATTGAATGAGTGAATACTTTTAGCAATAAAGCGTATATTTCACAAGCTGTTCTATTTATTTATTTATATTATTTATATCAATATTATATGTTGATGTACATCTCTGTTACTGCACTGCACTGCTACCACTATTGTACATAGGTTTGATTTTTATATATTCATTGGAGTCTCCTTTTAACTTTTCTCAACTCTTCTTTTATCATAAGGGGAGAGAGAAACAGTATTTAGATTCTTCTGTACATAGAGCAAATCGACAATAAAATAATCTTTGAATTTACATAAGAACTGATCCTTTTACAGATTACACTGAAATACACATTTTCCTTATAATCCAGTTGTTTGGTTGATATAATATTGTAAAGTCAAGATACATCATCCCACACTCTACTTCAGACTGGTTGAGATCTACTGAGGATATTGAGCATAGCATGCCTGAAATCCTGAGAACAGCTTGTAATTGCACTTGTCTGACTAATAGTCAGAAGTGTGTGAATTTCTGGATGATACAGAAGATGCTGTCACAGAAGACATCTGATAGATTTATGTTGATACTTTGTGCTGCAATAGATATTTCTCCAAATAGATCTTAAGTGACTGTTGTGGCCTTTGTGCACATTACCCTTACTATACTTGCCGTGGGATTCTTATAATCTTATAATCACTCACAGAGGCTAGGATGCAGTACAACTCCTTTATTCTGCTATTCAAACAGCACTACAGTACAGGAGACAGTAATCAATCATCAAACATAGTGATCCTGACATCCCAACATAGTCGGGCACTGAGTGCTCGCTAGAATAAACCTCAGGGATAACTGTAAGAAATTCAATTGATGGATTAAAAAAATAGTTAAAAAAAAAAGCCATGGAAAAAGTTTTTTTTGATATGTTGGTCTTTCTCAGTGGAATTCAGGGTATGTTTCAGTCCTCGTGTTCTTCTGCAGACAGTTCTAGTTTGCTCTATTTATCAGACCTGTGGCTGTAATTATTTACCCATTGATCTCAAGGTTGACTGTGTGTGTATGTGTTATCAGCTTGGGTTTAGATACACAATTGCTCATTACTCTTGCCTTTTTCACCTTTGCAAACACACTAACACACACATTTAATTCATCACAAAATGCCTGCAGGGTGGTAAAAAAAACTACTCCCTGTCTCCTCTGGTTTGTGTGTAATGTACAGTACTGTGCTTCAAAGATCAGGACTGCTCCAGCAACCCTTGCACTGTGTGTATGAATGAATATTTGTGTAGCATTCATCAATGTTAGAGAGTATCAACATATCTTGGCGCAATTTGATTTATGAGGGGGTAATAAATGTATTCACTTCTTGCTGTACGATAGATTTTGATGCAAAATTTAAACAAGAATACATCTCAAAAGAGTTTGTACCTGGGGCAGGAGGGCCATGGATCAACATGCCGCACTGATATAGGAAGTAGTGGAGAGAGAGAATGCAGAAGGGAGGTTGCAGAGCTGGAATACACACACACCTAAAGAAGGGTCCCCATAGAGCTGCACTGCCCAGTAATTACATTGCCAGTGCCAAATTGCTCAGCAATGAGTTCACGGCTGTCATTGATGTGGCTGTACGCATTCCACCATGCATCAATGCCAAGACAGCACAGGGCACCTAGCTAACAACTATCAACAAACTACACTTCGTTCACCCTGATGGGATTTTTATTAGCGAGAGACTTTAATCAAATCTGAAAACGGTCCTTCCTAATTTGTATCAACATGTGACAAGTCCCACCAGGGGGCAAAATACACTGGACCAGCAACATTAAAGATAGATACAGAGCCTCCATCCTCCCCCACCTGGATTAATATGACCACCTAGCATGATTTCTCACACTGGCATACAGACCTATCAATAGCTAAATAAAGCTTTCTGTGACCATCAAGATCTGGCCAATAGGAGCTTCCTTTCACCTGCAAGACTGATTTTATTTGGGATCTAGCATTGAAAGCACTGAAGACTACAGAACCACTGTCCTGTTTTATAAAAAGAACTGTGTTAACAGTGTCACCACTGATAAGCATGCCCAAACAACAAGCCACGGGTGTCAAGTTGCTGTTGAAAGAATGCAGGGCAGCCTTCAAGTCAGGAAATGGTAAACCTTGCAGTTTTGCTAGATCCGAGATAAAGAGGATCAACAAGGATGCAAACACAGTCTACAGGCTGGAAACTGATAGTCATTTCAGGGTGGGGGTCCCCTAGCAGATATGGCAGGTGTCCATCATCTAACAAACTATAAAGGCAACAGAGATGCAATCAACTGCAACAGTGATTCACTAGCTAAGGAGCGCAACCACTTTGCCCACTTTGCGATGGATGGAGTAAAGGAGGCAGAAAACAGTACAGTATGACCAACACACACTATCAGCATTAATATTACTGTTATTATTAGCACAGATGATGTCAGGAGAGTGTTCCACAGTGTAAGTCATGGAAAAGCTGCAGGTCCAGAGGGAATGCCAGGGAGGGTACTCAGAGACTGTTCAAATCATTTGGCAGAGGTCTTCAAAACATTTTTAACTGCTCACTGTCACAATGCACTGTCCCTAAATACCTCAAGTATGCCACCATTGTGTTTGCATCCAAAAAAGGGGGCAACAACTTCAGAGTTGTGACTCTCACTCCCACTGTGATGAACTGCTTTGAAAGGCTGATCCTAAGACAGATTAAATTGTTACTTCCAGCCACCCATGACCAACACCAGTTCACCCATTCACACACGTTCATACTCCGACAGTTGCATTGGAGAGCAACTTGCAGTTCAGTATCTTGCCCAAGAATACTTTGGCATGCAAAATATCCTCTACAAATAGTGACTTAAGTTGCTGCAGGATGGCAGTGTAACTCCATAATGACAGGTACTTGCTGTTATATACAGTAGGAATATAACCAGTTGACAAACCGTTAAAAAAAGAGGCATGTCACAGATGAGTTGCACTCATCGGCACAGACTGACTCAGACTGATTGCAATGTGTTGGCAATCTCTATGTTTTTTGGCATATATGCAAACCTTCATCAATCTATCTAAGAATGGTTGCAGTCAGTCTGAGTTGGGCCTTGGTTGTTTGGCAATAGGCTGATTTGTACAATTTCCTGAAAAGAGGATTTGTTCACAGCATCGCATTACAATATTTTGCCAAATATGAATTTTTACTCTAGTGTGACTGAGCCAAGTCATGTAAAAGGTGCAGATGCTTCATGTAACCCCACCATGTCTCCTTATGTCATGGACTGTGATTTGCCTGGAGCCTATAATACACTAGCCAGCAGTTGTTGCATACTGTATGTTGGGCTGGTTTTAGCTCAGGTGGTAGAGCAGGTGGCATACTAATCAGGAGGTTGGTGGTTTGATCCCTGTAGCATGTGCCATGTGTATTCAAGCAGCACAAAATTGCCTCGCTGAGTCTCCATTTCAACTCAAAAGTGCTGACTTCAAACTATGCACCAGTTTTTAAATTGTGTTGATAGAACAAGTAAAACCAGAGTCACGATTAATAATTTATGCCATGCTTTTTCCTGTATATTCTCCTCAAGTGTGATGTGCGTATGGTGCCGGAAAAAATGAAATGGTAAAAACTGGATCTTCACTCGCAGGACGTGTTCGTGAGCGCACACAAAAAAAGACAATGTTGGAAAAATGCACCACATAAACCAAACGTGTGGCATTAGGTTGCTGAGGAACAGATGAGAGTTGTGAGAGTGACGGGGTGAAAAACAGACAGCAATATTGATGGCTTGACAATATTTGACATTTGAGAGATTTGAGAAATTTTAGCGTTTTTGGAGTGTACAGTTACTGGATAGTGTAGTATGTCTCCAGGTGTACAACAGGAAGAGGAGCACACGTGGAAGTGTCAGGCCTGTGAGGGGCTCCTCCGTCTGTGATACACAGGAACTGTTTTTTGGAGTAGCACAAATTTTTGTGGCATCTAATGGACACCTGATTGTTCTGTAAATAAATATTACATAGTACAAATAAAAAAGCTGGAGGCATTGCCGTATTTTAATATAAATTGTTGCATGTAACTTTGCTAAATTTGTACATGTGTTTTTGAAAATTAACACTTATATTTCCATTTTAAGTTGTAAAAATACTTCATAATACAAGTAATAATTTAAATGTACCATTTTGTAGGTAGTTGGCACCAAAAGAGAAGCATCAAAATACTCTTTTATTCTCACTGGATAGATCTGCACGTCTCTGCAGTGCTTGTAAAAATCCAGCTTTATATTTCTATTTTAATAACACGAGGAGAGAAGATAGATATGTTTAGTAAAGCAGTCACATCCTAGTAAGCGCTGCATGGGAAACAAAATGTTTTACATACTGGATATACCAAGTGACGCTATAGGACACAGAAACTGTGTTTACACAGTTCTATGTTTAGGACCAAGTTTATCAGCCAATTTGCTACCAAAATACAATTCTTTTTGAAACATTTGCCCAGCCTCGTCAGTTTTAAGTTTCAAATCAATTATCGCCTCCAGTTTTTGTGCTGGTGTTGGTGAAGACTTCAGTCAGGCTGTTTTTCTGCCAGTTTCTGTCAGTCTGACTTCTTTTCATTTGCCAGAAGTTTCTAAAATATGTGAAATGCCAACTGACTGATGAGAGTGTTTTATTTTAGTATAGCTCCTAGGCTGACTCATTTCATCAGCTCAAAAATGCACAGTTCACAAAAAAGTGTGACCCATTAGTGTGCAGCGTTACATAAACAGCAGTCTGTGTTGCTATGGATTCCAGGACTTCCGGCACTGCAGAGTGTGTTTGGATTAGAGAATTTAAGGCCGGCGTCAGGCCCAATGGGGAGTCTCCTGGAACAATGCACCTTCTTGGTTATATGTTGGCTCTGTTGTTAATTCTTAAAAATGTTTGAAAGTGACAATCATGCTTGTTCTGCTGGCAGTGAGTTGAAGGTGAATATGAGATTTAGAGCATCGCTGATGCTGTCAGTGCTCTTCTCTTTCCAGGCATTTGGAGGATGTGATGTTCACCTGCGGCTGTGAGATCCGCTGGCTGCAACTATGGCAACAGAGAGGAGAGGCAGGTCTAAGCAGCCAACAGTTATACTGTGCTGACAGCTACAGGAAAATACTGCTTCAGGATATGAACATCAGCAGTTGTGGTAAGCTTGTGTGATAATAATCACACTCTAAACATACACATCTAATGTGGAATTCTGACTGCTGATGTTATTTGTTTAAGTGCAGCCATTTAAATGAGAGAGCTTGGGTCACTGTATATGTCTTTCTTTCAGGAAGTCTCAAGGTGCTACTGGGGCATTCCTGGCAACTTCCTAAAATCAGGATAAAGAAAATTCAGCACAACCCCTTTGAAGGAAAAATAGATTTAGAGATCCTTTGTTCTGTCTCTCTCTGTTCATATTACCATGGCACTGTGCCGAGAGGCAGACTGTTGCATCAGCAATAGTGTTTATAGTTTATACACCAGGTCTCTCAGTGTTTTTTCTTTAATTATTTTTTTTAAATAAAGAATTGAATAAAACTTATTATCCCCGAGGAGCAACAGAGGAGACGATGGGGCTGCAAATCTGGAGCTAAGGATAAGATAATAGGGCCCAAACTGTCTATTCCACTGCCACATCCTACTGTAGATCACAGTGAGAAAGCACCTTTTTGGGCAGATAGAGATGGTAATCCATGTGGCAAGAATAATGGTGGAAAAATTGCACTGAGAGTGAACAAAAAATGGTGCAATCCTGGACATATTATTGAGGGGAGGCTATTGACCTGACCATATGACTTGCAGAAAGAATTATTATCCATTATTGTTGTTGGTGTTTACATTCAATTACTGCTGATGTAGAGGTAGCATGTGACATCACTCATTCCACTGTATAATGCTGGGTGATCCAGCATTTTAGTGCTTTTATGGTTATGACTGGTGATTTTACCCACATCTTACTGGACACAATATTACCAACTTTTCAACAGTATATCATTTGTGCCACCAGAGAAGTACTAGGCTTGCTCTATACAAATGCATACAGTGCCACTGCAACCGCTTTCCTGATCATCTGACTATAATCTAGCCCTGCCAACACCAATGTGTGTTTCCCTTGCTAAACAGCAACTTCTATCCACAAGAGTTGTTAGGAGGTGGATGAATGAGGCTGTGGAGGCGCTGCAGGTCTGTTTTGGGTCTACAGACACCCATTCATTCAAGTACTTTTTTCTACCACTATGTGCGTTCTATCTAGCATTCACACGCATTCACCCTCCAATGAACCGCTTAAGGTTCAGTATCTTGCCCAAGAATACTTGGGTAACAGACTGGAGCAGTTGAGGATTGAACCACCAACCTTCCAATTGGTAGCTGACCTGCTGTACCCCCTGAGCTACAGTCACCTCAACCTTTGTATATTTTTGCACATTTTATTCAGAAAATGTATCACATTTTGTGTACAAAAAAAAAGAACACTAAGCCTTGGATCACTAGTGACCTGAAGGAACTTCTTAATAAAAAGTAGAAAACATTCAGGTCTGTGGACAGGGAAGAATGGATGATAGCACAGAACAGCCAGATGTCTGTGATACTGAGTCACATTTACAACCTGATTCCAAAACAAGAGAAGATAACGGTTATATGAAAATAATTCTTTCTACTTCCTGTACTGAAGAAGTAAACACCATCAGAATTTGAATGTTGACCAATTGCCCTTATATTACATGTGATGAAGGTACTGAATAGACCAACCATTCCCAAAGTCAAGAGTGATGTGGCCCATTTAAAAAACAGAAAACTTTCAGTCTAATTAAAATACAAGAGAATGGGATTTATTTCCTTGAAATTCTTATTAAAAAAAAAGAACACAAGCTGTTTGCTATAAATTGCTAATTCTACCCATTATATGTAAACTGTTAAGCCCAATGTGTGGCCCACCTACCACTGGGATACTTTAATACAAGGTCTGTAAACTTAGCTCAAGAGTAATGAGTAATATCACAAACTACCCACCTCTTATTATCATTTTTTATTTACTTTTTAAATAAACCAAAACATTTGAATAAAAGTGTTAAGTGTACATACATGTGAGTCATTTCAGTCTGAATTTATGTTATTGCTGTGGCCCACCTGCAGTACCTTCACAGCCAGCCCACGCTTTGGGAATCACTGGGAAAGACTAATCTTGGCCCACCTAAAATCACAGGTGAAAACAACAATTGACCCTCTTCGCTTTGCATATACACCAAATCTAGAAATGAATAATGCAATCATCTACCTGCTGCAAAGAGCTTGCTTGCATTCATATAGTTATAGCTGCACAGTCAAGATCACCTCCTTTGATTTCTCAAGTACATTTGGCATGATTTAGCTGCTGATGCAGGCACAGAAGCTACAAGAAATGTCACTAAACATGACTCTGTGAGATTGGGCAGTGTTCTGTCTGATTTGGTGATATGCAGTACAGGACCTCCACAGAGGACTCTGCTGTCTCAGTTCCTGCTCACCTTGCACACCTCAGATGTCCAGTAAAATCTCTGGTCATACAGAAATCCTCTGATTTTGCAGTAGTTTTATTGATGGGCAGTCGGAGGAGTATTAAGCACTGGTGAATGATTTTCTGGAGTGGTCTGAGAGGAATCGTCTGCTTCTGAATGTGAATAATACCAGACAGGTGGTGATTGACTTCAGAAGGAAGAGGATGGCTGCACAGCCAGTGTTTATCCTGGGATAGGATGTTGTTGTGGAGGAGTACCTGAGCATCTACAGTGACAACATGGTGAAGTGGAAGACCAACACGGAGGCTTTATACAAAAAGGGAATGAGCAGGCTCAGTCTCCAAATGAGCCTGCTCATTATGTGCAGCAAAATACTGGAGATTTGCTATCAATCTTTCATTGCGAGCACAGTGGAAGAGCAGCATCAGAGGTGGTGACACCAATAGACTGAATGAATTTATTAGAAAGGCTGGCTCTGACTGGCTGCTTTTAAAGTTTTGCTGGAAAGGTCACTTAACAAACTGGATGGATCCCAATCATCCTCTGTACCTCTTACTGAACAGGCAGTGGATCACTTTCCTGAAAGACTGATTCACCTCCACTGCCACAAGGGCAGATATAGGAAATCTTTCATACTGTAGCACATGTTATCACCCTCTATAATACAATAAATCTGTCTCACACAAGGCAAATACCAGATATTATTACGGCCCAAGCACCAATAGTGCAAGGTGATCAGTTAGCTGTTTTACAACTACTGTTTCAAGAATTGTTTAGATAAAAGGGAGGTTGGAGATTGGCCTATAATTAGCTAAGAAAGCTGGGTCAAATTATGGCTTTTTAAGCAATGCTTCCCTTAAGCAGTATTATTAAAAAGCATTGCATACATTTTTATTGTTATGCAGATGATACCCAGCGTTATCTATCCATCAAGCCAATTGGCATACACCAACCATTCAAACTAGAGAAATGTCTTAAAGACATAAAGGCCTGGATGACTTCTAATTTCCTGCTTCTGAATTCAGATGAAACTGAAGTTATAGTACTCAGACCCAAAAATATTAGAAACATGGGTCCAACCAGATACTTTCTTTTGATGGCATTACCATGGCCTCCAGTAACACTCCAGTAACTCTTGGAGTATTTTTTTTAAAGGATACATAGTGGCTTCTCTTTATTGGCTCCCTGTTAAATCCAGAATGTTAATTAAAAATCCTTCTACTTACATACACAGTATTGAATAATCAGGCCCCACCTTATCTTAAAGACCTCATAATACAATATCACCCCAATAGAGCACTTTGCTCTCAGACTACTGGCTTACTTGTGGTTCCTAGGATACGTATATAGAAGAATGGGAGGAAGAGCCTTCAGCTTTCAGGTCTCTCTTCTGTGGAACCAGCTCCCTGTTTGGATTTGGCAGAAAGACACTCTCTCTACTTTTAAGATTGGGGGGCATCCCATGATGCAATGACTATTTTTCATTCAGATCTTTTCACTCTGTTTAGACACCACTCTGCATTTAATCATTAGTAATTATGAATCTCTGGCTCTCTTCCACAGTGTCTTTTTTCCTGTCTTACTTTGTTTTAAAAACTGTGAGTTTTCATCAAATGGCCTGACCCGCGCACTGTGGTGATTTTTAATGTTTTGTCATGAAGCATGAAATTGCTTTAAATCAAGTACACATTATCCAATCTGTCCAAAGCCTCATATGTTTGGTAGGAGTCCTGACCTGAAGACATCCATATGCCAACAGTTCGTGTTAGTTAGAGCACCACGTTGTGGGACCAGGAAATGTTAAATGTTGTACTTTGTTGTTCTCCAAATCACACATTGACAGTGGTCTGAATCAGAGGCGATTGCTCAAAGACTGCAAGGGAAGCTCAGCTTCGGAGGGTAGAATTTACGTATAAATAAACCGACACATTTTATTTATTTATTTTTCATATCTATTTATTCTTTTTTTTTTGTGAACATATTTCAACCCAAAAGCTCAGTAGCACAGTCTACAAAATTTTATTTACTTATTTATTTATTTATTTCGACACATTTTATGATGTAGGCCGAAATTGAGCTTCCCCTCCTTGAAAGACCAGCATCCGCCACTGGTCTGAATAAACTTCAGACCTTGAAGATGCTTGTGTGAGAAAATTATGAATTTTCATACATTGCACACCCTAATTGTATAGCGATTTTTCATGAAACAGGAAGTTGTTGTTGAGGGGCTTATAAATCTTAAAAAGTCATGAAACGTGGCACACACCTCAGACATTATAAATGCTTTCATATTTTGGGGGTCGTACTGGTGGGC
>VUQK01035994.1:0-20252 GCA_015106715.1 Bujurquina vittata | reverse complement strand
AGTAAATGGGTCTGGTTCTTATATAACGCTTTTCTACTCTACTTGAGCATGCAAAGTGCTTTATACAACATGCCTCATTCACCCATTCACACCCATTCATACAAACACACATTCACACTCACATTTGAACGTGTTGAAGAGGAACTTGGGGTTCAGTATCTTGCCCAAGGATACTTTGCAGACTGAAGCAGCCAGGTTTAGTATGTGACCTGCTGTACCTCCTGAGTGACAGCCACCCCTCATGTAAACAGATCTCATATCTAAACTTCTCAAAAGCTGCTCCAAGCACATGAAATGATATCACAAACTGCAGCACAAGTGAGCAGGAAGAAAAAAAATAATTTTTTTCCCCTTTTCCTGTCCAGTTGATGTTCAGATTACTGATCCTGAACTGAACCCCTGTAACACAAGTAAAGACAGAATTGTGACAGCAATTACTGAATTTAGTACAGCAATGTGTTATATGATTGTGGTACCCTCCCTGGGCCTGATGCCACCAGAGGTTTCTTCTCATTGAAAACAATTTTTTTTCTTTCCACTGTCGCCAAGCTACTATTCATAGAGGGTTGTCTGATTGTTGGGGCTTTCTCTCTAATATTGTAAGGTGAAATTATAAAGGACCTTGAGGTAACAGCGATTTGATGATATATAAATAAAACTGAAATGAAATGAACTGAATTGTCATATTCAAGGAACCAGTTTGAGATTATTTGAGCTTTGTGACATGGCACGTTATCCTGCTGGAAGCAGCCATCAGAAGATGGGAACACTGTGGTCATAAATGGATGGACATGGTGAGCATATGTCTCTGTAGGTATATCAATTAGTACTAAGGGGCTCAAATTGTGTCAAAACACTACCCCCCACACCACTGCACCGCCACCACCAGCAGCAGAACTGTTAATACAAGGCAGGATGGATCCATAGTTTCAGCCAATGTTTTATCTGTTGTCCGGCTGTGGTGAGTCTCTGCAAACTGTAACCTCAGTTTGTTTTTAGCAGCGGAACCTGGTGTAATCTTCTGCTGCTGTAGTGCATCTGTTTCAGGTTCGCTACACTGTGCATTCAGAAATGCTCTTCTGCATACCTTGGTTGTAACAAGTGGTTACTGTGGCCTTTCTATCAGGTCAAAGGAGTCTGTCCATTTTCCTCTGACCTCTGGCATCAACAAGGCATTTTTGCCCTGAGAACTGCTGCTCACTGGATATTTCCTTTTTTTTGGGACCATTCTCTATGAACCACAGATATTGCTGTGTGGGAAAATCCCAGTAGATCAGCAGCTTCTGAAACACTCAGACCAGCCCATCTGGCACAAAGAGGCATGCCACATTCAAAGTCACTTTAATCACTTTTTTCTCTGCTCTGATGCTCAGTTTGAACTTCAACATGTTGCCTTAACTACATGTATAAATGCACTGAGTTATTGCCATGTGATTGGCTGGTGGCTGTTTTGATGCTGCCAATATACACAATGATTGACTGAAACAATGTATTCACATAAATATAAAGAAGGGAACATGTGAACTCATTTAAGACTTCTGTTATTTAAAAACTAATTTTTCTAAAATCCTGTGGAAATGCTCCATTCACCATATGCTAGTAATATCTAACATTTCTGTGGCTGTGGTTTAACTCTTTGCGGTCTAATTTATTATGGTTATATGCACATGTGGAGTAAAACCCTTAGTGTGTAACCATGGAAATCAATTTATTTACTTCTCTGTATATGTTTGTATAGAATATTTTGTCTCTTTTTTAATGAATACATATGATTAGGTGGAGAGAGAGCATGAAACAAACTGCAAGAAACTTGTCCAATTACTTGAGTTTCATTTTTAAATTCTTTTATCATTTAACACCCCTGAAATTAGAACCTCTTGCAAAGAAAAACGTCAACAAATTAAATTCATCAGAGGCGGGCAAATGTAGCAACAATATTAAACTAAAACCTCAATTATCCCCTGTAATTATTTAATCATTGCTAGAAAAAGGAATGAAGTTCTTTGAGATTTTTCAACTTTGCTGGCGATCAATGGTGTTTGTTTTTCATGCAGATGCTTTGAAGTGAAGTTTTCTTTCTAAACTTAATTGGAGGCTGTTATAACTTACCAGAATATTGATTTGCAGTTTGCGTTAATGCTTTCTATCAACCCCCTAGAACTGGGGTGTCCAAAGGTTTGTCACAGAGGGCCACGTACAGAAAAATATGCAATATACAAGAGCTGGGCCACTCAAGAAAGATGAGGTTTATATATATATGTGTGTGTGTGTGTGTGCGTGTGTGTGTAGGGCATCCTACTCAGGGTGATGACTGCCCCTTCACAACTCTGTATAAAGATGGGGAAATTAAAATGGGGAAAGAGGATGGGTAAATATAAACTTCCATCCATTTATTCATTCTCTTCCGCTTATCCTTTTTAGGGTTGCAGAGAGGCCGGAGCCTAACCCAGCCTTGATGTCCTCTGGAAAATGTTATTAACATAAATTAACTGAATTAATGGAATTTATCGATTAAAACTTATTTACATGCGAATACTGTGTAATATTGTGTAGTGTGCAGTGTCCCACAGATGATTCTGTGCTTTGGACTGAAAGATGACCGGCAGGTCAGGATAAGTTTAGTGGTTGAGACGCCCATCACAGAGATGGATGTTGGTCATTTTGGTTCTCAGCCTGCTTTTGTTCAGAGTTGATGGTGAAACGGTTTGCTCACACATGCATGTGCAGCCAGATAGATGCATCATTTTTTTTTGCATGCTGTCTCATCAGAGCAAGTTTGTCCTTTTGCAAAGCTAGATGCTGGGTTGGGAGAAAAGCTGATGCTGATTGTTCACACTGCATTTCGATAAGTTGTAATTGCCAGCTCTCTTACACTTCATCTGCATCCTTCAGGAAGTTAGTTGAGAACAGCTTGAGTTCTTTCTCGATATTAGAAAAATCTGGGAAGCACTGACTAAATTGTCATAAGAGATGAAAGACACATTTCCGTATTTTAACAGAAGGATTGGCCTTTGTTAAACTACCGTTGATTTTGTTTGATTGACTGCACCTCAGCTTGGCGCAATGCCGGGCTATCCACTGGCTAGAATCCCGAACAGGGAGCATCATAAAGAAAAATCCAATAAACCTAAATTCCCAATAAACTCTTATCTCAAAAACATGCATCTATTTTGCTAAAAATGGTTCATTATGGTTGTCACTTTGCTACATGTACATGGTTGTGACGCTGGTTCTCTGTTGGTTGGTTAGAGACTCACTATTAGGCCTGAATCAGATTTCGGCACCGAGTCTTTTCAGGGCTACGTATGCAAGTGGCCGATGTCCATTTGAGTTAATTACCTGGTGGTCGTGTCCCAGTGTTCTACCTGCGGTGCTGGCAGACTTTTTTTTGGCTGTAAACATAATTTTCCCTCCAAATTTTTTTATTTTTTTTTCCACTTAGTTCTGTCCAGTCCATTCCAACAGTTTCAGGAAACTCTCTCCAGGATTTTGTGAGTTCTTATGCTGATGCCATGGTTTTTATTCCTGTTGGTTCTTCTCTCACTGGTTAAATTCAAAAACTGCAGTGAAAAGTAGACGGAAATTCACAGGAGGACTCTGCAGTGGTGAACAGGCCAATCACAATTGTTCTGGACTTTGTGGCTCCGACGTGTAGTTACATTTCTCGGGAGGTGCAGGTCGTAGGTTACTGCCTGGGTTTGCCTTGTGCGCACTTCTCAGGTGAACGTTGAGGCTGGTGGGGCTCTCCGACCAATTTCAGTTTGTTTTAGTTAGTTTTGTAAACACAAAATACAGTTTCAATTATTTATTGTGTTTCCTTTTAATTACTGTTTTTATTTATTTCAGTTAATGAAAATGTTTTTTCATTTTGTCTCAAAGAGACAGAGCTTGACACAGAATGCTTTCATCTGCATATAAAGTTGTGATAAAAGCAGGTCCTTGCCTTGCAGGCTCTTGTTTAGTGAGTTAAAATGATCAGTAAGATCAACTAAAAATTCTAAGTCACCCAACCATAAAGGGACACTCAGCTCATGAAGAGGTCAATCCTCATCGCTGCAGGGACATATGAGTCTCTCAGCCTGTTTGTCCTGCTTCTTGGCAGCAGATACCTGCATCTGCAGGGAAGCAGCCCAAACTCCTGGTGCAGTAGGTGGTCTGAATCCACCAGGATCAGTCTGGCCTTTTCCGCTGACCTCACCTTGTGCAATCAATGAGGTTATGGGGCTGTGACAGCAATATTTTCCTGCACACCTTAATTCCAAACAGTTTGCTCCTGGTCTTCCATGTTAAAAGTCTGAACCATTGGATGACGTTTAAAGTAAGTAAAGACTCGATAAAACAAGACCAAAAATTCTCATAAAAGCAGAACCCACGTTAAAACCATGAAGCTTCTGATACAGATGCATTCTCTGATGAGCTTTTAGCCAAGGATCATTCCCACATATTTGTACCGCCTCACAACCTCGACGTTGTCACCAAAAACAACTACAGGCAAGGTGACTAGACTGTCTTCTCTAAAAACAAATAACCACCTTCTTTGCCTTAGAAACATTTATTTTTTAAAAAGGAGGACTCACACCAGTCAGTGAAATCCCTGACCACTGACCTATGATCAGGGTTGTCCCCGCTAAGGAGGGACAGAATAACAGAGTCATCAGTAAATTTTAAATATGTGGTGCTGTGGATTCTGGCTGTGGCAATTATTGGTATATAAAATAAGCAAAAGGGGAGAAAGAACACAGCCCTGAGGAGACCTGGTAGAGGAAAAGAGGACACTGGAAAGAACTCTGCTGACCCTCACCTGCTGAGAAGGTACAGTTAAAAAGTCTGATAGCCAACACATGAGGCCAGAGTCAATGCCATAAGAACATTGTCATTTCTCAGGTAAAACATGGGGTTAAATACAGTTCAAAGCTGATGATAAATGAATAAAATGTTATCATGCAAAGGTTTTTGTGCCCTCCAGATGTCTAAAATTGTATTAGAAAGGGTTCCCTTTGCATCCTCCGCTCCCCTCCTGACCTATAAGCAAATCGAAGTGGGTCCAGATAATCTTTAACTTTACATAAAAGGACTTCATACTTCATAGAAGTCATTCAAAGACTGAGTGGCCTTGCTTTTGGGGACAGGAACAATGACAGACTTTCCAACGCTCAGGGACCCTGTGGGTTTGGAGAGACATGTTAAAAAGGAAACAAAACATGTCAACCAGCTGAAGTCTTTAAGAACGTGGCCTTCTATGCCATCAGGATCTGGACTTTTCCTCTCCTTAGTTTTCCGAAAGAGATTAAAAACAGTTCCTCCATCGATGTGTACTGTGACATCTGAGGGCATGTTTTTAAACCAGTAAGCTCCTCAGTAAATAAATATTTTCAATAAATATTGAAAAGATTGTATAAACAGCACTACATCTAATGATTTAAAAACATCATTAGACTGCTTAAAAGCAGGCACCGAATTAAAAGTGATCAAAGTCCTTTTAGTCAGGATCCCCACAGTCGGCCAGTTTGCCACACCTGCCCTAGACAAACATTCAGACTGATTCCAAAGTTTTAATAGAAATTTATATACTCTGTATTTTAATGTATGGTAAGTGTGTTTAGCAAAACCCTCAAAATAATGTTGAATTTTATCTCATGTACCATGGTAATATCAGCATTTAGGCTTAAACCTAACTTTGTGCATATTCTTCTGAAGTAAGCAAGAGTACCTGTCATGATACTGCTGTGTGGCAGGATCCCAAGTCAGGACTCGATAAGCAGAAAAGGACTCAGAATAACTTTTGTTGCTGAAGTTTTCCAAAAAAAGTAACAAACACAAAAATAGCTGGGCATCAGCCAGAAATAACAAAAGCTTTCTGCAAGGAATCCACACAATAGAGGGAGAATGCAACAAGGCACAGAGGGAAACTCAGACAATTAACACAGGATAACAAGAGGATGGGAAGCAGGTGGGCACACAGCTGGGAATCACTAACAGAATCACTAAAGGGGAAGTTAACCCAGATGCAAGACACAGAGCAGAACTGCCACCAAAATAAAACAGGAAGGGAACAGCAAATGAGTAGGGAGTGAAACACAAAAGATAGCCCAAAAAACTCTGGCTCAAAGATCCAGAGACCATGACAGTATCTGACGGTGCCTGAACACGTTTCTAATGTTATCAGTCCACTGTGACCGGTTATTATTTAGGCAGCCTATTCCACCAGTTAGTGCAATCAGCAGGCGTTACCCTCATAAAGAGAGTGTGGAAGTATTTCCATAAAATCTGATTACTTTCACCTGGCAGGCCTGCGTTTGGACAAAAGTTTGTTTTTTACTCACTATTTTGTTTTTAAGTCAAAGTTTACCAAAAAAAAAAAAGAAAAAATCACTTATTGATTTCTCTGATGGAGGAAATTAAAATTTGCCCTAATCAGTTTCTGGTGAGCAACATATCCATGCCAACATGCTGGTTTTTAACCGGGGTTTTTAAAAAGCTGAGCAAAGTGCAACAATTAAGCATTCAGCAGTTACTTCATTTGTCTTTACAGCACTTTACAATGGTACTAATCATTATACTCCTACTGTGTCTACTGCATCATTTGTTCTTTAATTAGTCTGAATTTTGGCATTCCTTAATCAATTCAGTCAATACAACTCAGTGTAGGGGGCAGACAGAAAGGTATGGATCCAATCAAACAGACTCAAGAAGATATAAAATATACTGAAAGAATCTGCTCTATTTGATTAGAAAAAAAAGGGAAGGAGGGCAAACTAAAAACAAAAACATGCTCATATAAACCTGACTGTGCTAGTTATTGATCCTTCTGTAAGCTTTCCCAACTGCTAAACAGAAAAGCTAATCATATTGATAACTCACTGGCTCTATTGATCCTGCTTAAGAGTTAATTGGGTATTACTCATTAAAGTTTACGCCAATTAACTAAATTAGCAGTTTAAGCAGCGGCACTGACAGCGCTTGTTATTTTAGGCTCACTAACTGTCTTTGGTGAAGCCTCCTTATTACCTCCACAAACATCCACAGAAAGCCTGGTGTGAGCTAGCTCAGCAGAAGCAAGGGCACTTATGGGTCAAGTCTCTTTTTATCATCACAATCAACGCTGGCTGTTTGTTATCAAAAGGCACAGCGTGAGCTCAGCCAAAGAATGTCAGGACATTCTGTAAATGTGCACTAATTGGAAGCAATGACTGACATGAGGGGAACAGCTTGAAGCCTCATTTCACAGCATGTTTTCTTTTACTGATAGATAGCTGTTTTTACCTTACTCCCCCCCACCCCCATGCACAGTGTTTGCTACAGCATAGTAACTTTGGCACACTGCAGCACATGTGAGTGGCTGTACTGACCTCACGGCTAATGCTCTTGCTGCGTTATTAATATTTAAAATAGAAAGAAAAACTTGCGGCTTCCCTGGAATGTCTATCAACATCGCTGTACGTTCATGCAGCACAGCAACATCAAAACACAGCTTTTGTGTTGTGTGTCGTTGCTATTTTTAAGAGTGATTCAGTATATCATTTGTCTGTGTCTTTGAAAGGAACTAGCAGGAACTTAGAGTGAAAATATTTATATCCACGAATCAGAAGAAGCAGAGAAATTAGCCCTGATTACACTTACAAAGCAGTCCATTTAAGCCATGTAAAGCATATGTTATTGCATGGGGGGATTATGGTTAGGTTTGTGGAAAAACTGGGTTATATATATAAGAGAAAATTTGAAAATTGCATAAGCAAAATACTGGTCCCACAAAAGTTTAATTCTTGAAGTCAAACGCAGGATGACCTGAACAGAATACTGATGCTACTGTTGGAGCCATGCAGTGCTGCATACAGTGTGTCTCTATTATACAGCGTTTCACACCAATTGCACAGCCTGCTGCAGGGCTGACGCCTGCGGCAAGTAAACGAAAACATGACAGAAACTGCATGAGCCAAAACCGCTCAAAAACAACTGGTTTCCATGCTATCAAAGACCTCACTGACAGTGCAACTGTGGGTGGGTGTTACCTGGCAGCGAGTTCGATGGTGGTAGTGGCTGTTGGATCATCTGTGCCCAGTGGAGGCAGCGAGGCCATATGCCCAGACTGAGGGGAGCTAACCCACAGAGCCCTTGTCCCGTGGTCAATTGCTAGGGCCAAACTGGCAGACCATATGGAGATGAATAATCTGTGTGTTTTGAAATATTCTGGACTCCCATTGCACGGTTCAGTGGCATATTAACGAACTGATAAATTCTTGTTAAATTCTTTTAGAAAGGGTGGGTGATGTGTGGCACCAAGAACGGATAACTGGAAAATACTTTTGAAGCCAGCGTCTTGTGTCATTAACATTGCACTGTGTATGCCAAGTAAAACACACACCCATTTTACTTACTTAGCTGAAGAGAAGTTTAATGACCGTGTATGTACTGATGCTCATCACGGCAGTAAACTTATGATCTAACGGTGAAGGTAACCTAAGGTGACACGGAGGTCTTGAAAACATTAGAATAAAGGGATACTGCATGTCGTAGAAAGCATTTATTGTGTTGTATTATGTTTGTTAACATGAAATGTGAAGAGAAATAGATGTGTCAGAGGAATGGACTAGCATTTATACAGTGCTTTTCTAGACTTACTAACCACTGAATGCACTCTCCACTACAAGCTACATTAATCTTATCATTAATTCAGCACGTTATTCTATGTGCTTGAGCACTTTATTTGCTTTGCACCCTCACCTATAGCCACTTTAGAATCACCACTTCACCACTGCATGTATTTGCAGTGTGGGAGGAAGCCAGAACACACAAAAGAAACCCACACAGGAGAACATACAAACTCCACATAGAAAGGCTCTTACAGTATAAATGCAGTGTTATATATAAAAAAAAAAGCTTCCTGGTTCCGCCTTCTTTTGGACAAATTCAAGGCCCAACCTCACATAATCCAAGCTCACATCAAGTCTTCAAGTGCAACTGCAGTAATAGCTGCACTTTATGGTTCAAGGGCTGTGATACAGTGAATTTTTCCAGCCACCTTTTCAAAGATGTTCAATAATCATTCCATACACATACACTATAACACGTATCCTGTCTTGTGGTTTATTTTTGCAATAAAACTAAAATTAACTGTCACACCCTCAAGCAGCTTTGTGCTAAGGTCTGACATCTGAAAATTAAGAACTAGCTAAACATGCATTGCATAGCACCCCGCATGCTGTCAGATAATCATATCAGCAATGCAAGCACATAAATGTAGAAAATAAAGTGTCAACTATCAGTTCAGTTTTCTCCAAATCTTTCTTAAAAACAGATCACCGACTTCAGTAAATAAAAGTCAGAGTCCTCTTGTTCAACAGTATATTTCACTAAAAGTAGAACAGAGCAGAGCAAACCTTTGCTTTGTGTTTTGTAAGATGTATATCGACTTGTCCAAAAGGAAAAAAAAAAAACAGTGAAAGACAGAGGGCAGATTTATTGTCATTCTGCGCAAGAAAGCACAGCAATCATCTTTGCAGCGAGAGCCAGGCCAGTTGAACTGCTGGTAACACACTGCATGATAAGTGGCCCATTAGAAACACTGGCGAAAGGTTTCATGCTGTGTTGCAGTAACAGAATAATCAAGATGCCTGCTTTGGCAGTAATAGAAGCTTTGCAGCACCTGCAAAACAGTCCACTGAATCAGGCTCTCCACTGTGTGGAAAAATGTGCTTACCTGTATGTAAAGGAACAGATAGAATTGCATGTAGATTTACAGAGTACGAATTTGACTACCAAGGACACAACAATTTGATAATCCTGAGATGCTCAATCAGTAAAGTCATAGAGCAGTTTACACTCACTCCTTTCACAGACTGCTGTACAAGTGTACCTTTACTTTAATGTTACAATGGAAAAAAAGATTGCAGTACAGTAAGATGTGGAACTTCTGCTATTGTTGCTTCTACTCTCACCAGCATCTGAAGGTCAAAGTCCATCATGTTAGCTAATGAAAGAAAGAACTTTATGCAGTGAAATTCAATCTCTCCATTTAACCCATCACACATAGACAGTGTAGTACACAGCACAGTGTGAGGCGGTGGGCAGCTGGAGGACGTCTGGGGAGCAACCTGGGGTAAGGGCCTTGCTCAGGAGCCTACAGTGATGCCAGCTGGGGATTTGAACCAGGGTCCTCTGTGTGATGAACCTACTGCTTCCCCTCTAGGCTACCACTTTACCCCTGAAAACAAAAGAATTAGAGATTGTGTCCAAACTCTTCAAATTAAACCGGCTGAAAAAAAGGATTTCAAGGCCTAAATATGTAAATAAAATACAATTAAAGCTCCGATGGATATGTAAATACAAGTTAGTACAAGTTTGTATTTTGTTTTGTTCGAAGACCATAATGTATCTTGGGAAATAAAACAACCAGAGCTGCCATTTCCAGGGGCAATTGCAAAAATCCTATTTCAAATTCACAGCCTGTATGTATTCTGCCTTCGGCTCAGCAGCATCTCATTATCATAAATATTCTGACAAGAACTTCTGCAGACATGGATCATTTAAGTTGGAAGTGTAGATGAATCTGCTACTGACCTTGGTCTGGCCTCTCTGAAAAGATGTGTAAACCGGGGTAGAATGGTCTTCCAGAAATCAATACAGCATTACAATTTTATTGGCATTTATGTAAGAACTCACAACTCCATAGCAACCATCCTGCAGTCAAAAAAACAACAACAACAAAAAAAGAATATAGCAGGAGCAGCAGAACAACATGTTGGAGTACTTAATAGGATTCACTTACAGTGTTCATCTCCCTTCACATTACTTGCCAGCAACAGCTCAGACTTTGGCAGAAGTTTAAAAAAAAATAGCATGGTTCCCATCTCAATCTGTGCTACAGGTTTCCATTTGAGCCAGTCAGGGTGTTATTTTGCAGCGCATAAACAACTCTGGCATTCATAAATAATACCTTTTCTTAGGGGTAAAGGAAACACGCAGACATGAGACTGGCTGGCATTTTTCTGCATATTCTGTTGGCACCCTGCGAGCGTCTCTGTCCCAGCTCTTTCTCTGACACTCTGCTTCTGATTCCTGCAGCCATCCATTAGCCATTCAGTCTCTGTGCCTGCATGGTAAAATTCCTCCATCCATATATTGCTTTGTCTCTGAAATTGTCTTTTGCTACATTTGTTGTTCATTTTTCTCGCAACATTTTGGCTCATTAATAATTTTGCGTTTGTGTGCCGCACAAAAAGACAAGTGCAATTACATTTAATGAAAAATCGCAAGGATTGTGTGCAGGAGTGTCAGACTTAATCTTTCTCTTCTCTGTCTTCCTCCTGCTGTGTTTGTCTCCTTATCAGTGCTCACCACCATAAGAGTTCCTTGTCAGAGTCAATCAATGCCAGCCCAAAAATGCTGCATTGTTCATCCCAGTGGAGAAAAGGTAAACACTATCATTGGTCATGAATTAGACAAGTGTCGCAGGAACAAGGAGATTTGTGGAAATCATTTTTCTAAAGCTTCGTCTGCACATTACTAGCTGCTTGTCACTGTCAGATCCCCACATCTCAGTCTTTGCAAGGCTCTTGCAGTTTTGCATTACCTTTTTACACGAGACCCTTTCATGCATATGCATGCCTTGTTCAAGGTAATAAGTTACGGCACTCCTGAGTCCCCCCCGCTCGAGTGTGCATGTCTAATAGTTATGTGTGGAGATTAAAATCAATGAAAATTTGTAACGGTTGAGGTGGTCAAGGTTTGCTGTAATCTTTATTGAAAAGTGCACAGAGCTTATCAAAGTGGAATGGGCCAGGTGAAAAAGAAATATCTGCCAGTCCTTATTTAACAGCTTTTTAAAGAGACAAACCAAAATGGAACTGTGCGTACCTGACAGTTTTTACAATCAGTTAATGTTTTGTTATGTTTGTCTTTAGGTAATGCGTAACCTTCGGAAAGGTGTGAATATGCTTGGTGAGCTGTGAGTAGAATACCTTTGGGTTTGGGGCTGTTTGTAGGACAACAGTTGCAATTTGTTGTTTTAGACCCTGGGATCTTGTGATGGACATTTTTTACTGCTATTTCTGACATTTCACAGAATGCACTATTAGCCAATTAATAGGAAAAATAATTGCTTTGCTAGAAACATGCGCCAAAGTTATTATTTCTGGGCATATCAGAAGAACCCTTCTTTAACCTTTATTTTAGTGTTACAATGCAGAAAAGATTGCAGCACAGGAAGACAGGAAAATGTGGAACTTCTGTTATTGTTGCTTCTATTCTCACTAGCATCTGAAGGTCAAACTCTATCATGTTGTACTCCTGGTTTGACCTCCTCTTGCTCCTACTTGCCAGAGATGGCTGCCAAGAGGGAGGCATGTCCTGAATTCTTCATAAAAGGTCATGTGGAGGTCTGCATGAGATAAAAAGGTCAGCTTGACTTACCACTGATATTAAAGTGACCTGTCTCCAACCCGGGAGAGCGTGATTAAGACCCATACACAGACGACTGCAAGGCCGAGGCAACTAAAACGTGCTCCTGGATTAATGATGTATGAATGTGCAGCTGCTGAGCCATCAGTGACACCTCCATGACAGTCACAGAAGTGTGAATCAGCTCAATGTGAACAAGTGCATGGCACACTTTTCAACTTCTGCTCCAATGGCAAATGTCGCCAGCTAGAGAAGAGTAGAAAGAAGGAAACAAGGAACTTGTGTGGTCTTGGCTGAACTGCTGCATATTGAGTCATTGAGGTTTTATGTGAGCGAAAGAAACTTAAAATAGAAGAAATTCCATGGTTTTTAATGTATGACAGGCAATATCTAAAGAACGTTTTTGCCTTTGCTCATGTGGTGTGCGACATACCAACTTTAATCTCTTTAAGAAGCAGGCCTCCCAGTATTTTTCCATCAGTACAAGCAAGCAATGGACCTGAATGAATAAATTAGGTTCAGTTCAGAGAGACGGTCAATAAGAGAGAATAATATCTGTCAATAACAGATTCATCCTATTGACAGATAACAAAAGATTTACTATACAGCCCACAAACGCCACATGATAGGGCAGTGTTAGATTGGCCTATGTGACAGATTATGATGCTAGCTGAGGTGATTCTCAGTAAAGTTCTAACTCATTGTGGATTTAAGTGGCTTTGAATTTGGCATGGTTGTTGGTGTGAAATGGACTGACCTGAGTACTTCAGAAACTGGATCTCTAGGGTTTGCACCAGTCCTCTGGACGAAAATGTTTTGTTGAGGCCAGAGGTCAGAGGAGAATGGCCAGACTGCTTCAAGATAGGAAGGCAGGTACAGGTATCTATAATAACTACTTGTTATAACCAAAGTATGCAGGAAAGCGTCGCCAAATGCACAAAACATCAAACCTTACACATAAGGTTTGATGTTTTGGGTTGCTGTAAGGCTTACAGCAACCCCTCCTGTCAGCTAAGAACGGGAAACTGAGGCGACAATTCCCATTGGCCCACCAAAATAATGAACAATAGAACATTGGGACACACTTCTGAAACATTTGTATAGCAGGGGCAGAATTTGGTACAAACAACATGAAAGCATGGATCTATGATGAGACTGATGGTTAAAATGTAATGGTGCAGAGGATTTTTTGGGCACATTTTCGTACCAATTGAGCCTTGTTTAAGTGCTATAGCCTCCTTGAGTATTGTTGTTGGCCACGTTCATGCCTTCATAACCACAGTATACCCGTCTCCTGATGGCTGCTTCCAGCCAGCTAATACACCATGTCACAAAGTTCAATTCATCTCAAACGGGTTTCTTGAACATGACAATGAGTTCACTGTACTCAAATGACCTCCACAGTCACCAGATCTCAATTCAATATAGCACCTTTGGGCTGCGGTAGAACAAGAGATTTGCATCATTGATGTGCGGCCAACAAATCTGCGACCGCTGTGTGATGCCATCGTGCCAATATGGACCAAAATAATTTTTCCAGCACGTTGTTGAAGAATTATGGCAGTTCTGAAGTGGGCCCAATCCGTTACTAACACGGTGTAACTGATGAAGTGACCAGTGAGTGTAATAAATGATGCATTAGGTTAGGATCCCATGAAATGCATATCAGACATACAGTATTGTTATTCTGTCGACAGTCCGTCTCAAGATCGGTCACCACTCCTCACTGACACCTGCATGCTTTTAATAAAACAGAAAAAGGTGAAAAGAGGAAGTAAATAAAGATGATTTGCTTGAAAAATATGACAACATTTAGAATATTCTGTCAGCATTTTTATTGCACCTCTTGTGCTGTGTACAAATCCTGCCTAACTAATGACATCATGAGAGCTTATAAAATAGTTTACCACTTTTCTTAGATAATAAATGGAAGATTTTTCAATCGGTGTGTTCTCATCCTAAATCATCAAAACAATCCACAGTCCTCTCCTCTTCAGGCAGTTTTATTTAATGAGTCAGATTTAACTACCAACGACTAATGACAAAACGAATATACGTACAGAAAATACCTACTTTTGCATGTTGCCTCCAGCTTTCAGCACATACGTCCCATAAATACATGATTATTTGATATGTGTTTTTACTAAGATACTCCTTCATGGCAACATTGGCCCTCCTCTTACTGTGTTGCCATTTTAAATTTTTCATCCAATCTCATGAGACTATGCATTCACATCTGAAGGCGTTTCATTGTCAGCGATAAGCTGAATTTAAATGTCAGTTTCCTGCTGTCCCCCGAACGTCAGGAGGTCTACTCTGATTTGCTCTGTCAGTTTATGGATGCTTGCCAACCACTGTTACTGCCTGTCCTTAAGTTTGATGGCTGGAGAGTGAGCCGGGTGGTTTTGCATTCAGAACACACTTGCACTGTATTTATGCCAGAGACATTTCCATTACCTGACAGGGGATCAAGGGAGCTTGGCTGTGATCCCCATGGCAACGCAACACACAGAGAGATTAGACCAGATAGGAGGACAATGTGACATGGAGCATCCTTATTTCTCTGTAGTGTCTCTGAAAGTATATTCAGATATTAGCTTGCACAATCATGTTTAATGTTTAAAGTACACACTGCCGGTCTTTGAACAGCAGAGCATGTTGACATACTCTAAAGAAAAAAAAAATGCCCACCTTCATTTACATTTGGCTGAAGTTCTGCAGTTCATACAACTTATTTATTTACAGTGCTGTGCAAAAGTCTTGAGTCACCCGTCTTTATCTGTTGCTAGGAAAATGGCAAATAGCTGCAGCGAGTTAATGAATTGTGCAAACATAAATGTAAATACAATATATGAGGCAAAAACAACTTGTACAAGCTTTAAAGTCAATATCTGGTATGACCACCTTTGTTCCTCAAAGTAGCCTGAACTCTCTTGCATGAGTTTTCTTGTCATTTGTTGAAATGGTCTTCAGAAATAGTTCTCCAAGCTCTTCTTTGGATGCGAGCTGACTTTTTCAAACTGCTCCTAAATATTCAGGTCCAGGCTCTGGGAAACCAGTCCATAAATGATGGTTTTCCATTGTGTATTTTACTATCTAGGTATGCTTTTTAAGCAATGGCAGTGTGTTTGGAGTCATTGTCTTGCTGAAAAATGAAGCTGTTGCCAATTAATTGCTTTCCAGGAGGTATTGCATGGTGGATTTGGTGCAGGCGTAATTCTATCAGTTTTGATCCCCAACACCACTTGCTGCAATGTAGTACCCAAACTAGGATAAAGCCTCCACCATGTTTTTAAAATGGCTGTAGGCACTGTTGTACTGCTCTCCTGACCTCCTTCAAATTTCAAATTTGGATTCACTATCGCTATCACTCCACAGGACCTGCTACCACTGCCTTTCAGTCCAGTTCTTTGTAATTTGGCATGTCTAAGCCCTTTCCTCCTGTTTTCCTTCCCTACGAATGACTTCTTGGCAGTCACCCTCATCAGAGCATTTCTGAGGCGAATTTAGAGAACAGTCGATGGATCAACTGAAGGGCCTCTCTCAGGTCCTGTGTCATGTCTTTGATGGATTTTTTTCCCTATTTTTTTAAAAGGATCCTGTTCATCTGCTGTAAATATTGTTTCAGCCCTTCCACTTCTTTTTTTATCCTCCACTTGTCCATCTTCCGCAATTTTGCAAGGACACACTACACTTCATGCTGAAATATGTATGTATGCAAGTTTTTGTTAACAGCACTTTGGAAATTACCTTGTAAGTGCAAAAATCCAATTTTAGGCATGTCAAACTGTTATATTTTGCATTTGCAATAATATGTAATTACAACATAGTGTTTGTGTGTTCACGGTATTGATATTAACAAATAGAAATTATAGACCCTGTGCACCAGTCACACAGTTTCCCACCACTACATTCATTCAGGATCATGTAAAAGTGATGGAGTGGCAAATGAAGTAAGGGGAGAAAAGAGACATGATGGACATCATCAAGGTCGCAGTGTTGCACAATCAGAGAGCTAAGCTACAGATCTTAATGTAAATGCAGAAACAATTAAAATGCAGATCACAGGCTCGGGAGGCTTTGGGAAATGAGGCGTTTTGCCAAGACACACTCTAATAAATTCTATATACAACCTCATTGCAGCCTGCTGCCTCTCTGCAAACTCAAGCAGCTTCTATGGGCTGAGAACATAGTTTGCCCATTGTAAGTGCTTAGACAGACGGTCCATTAGTCTGCTTTAACATTAATCTCCATCACAGCACTCCCACTGTCTTTCTTCTCCTCCCCCAATCTATTGTTCCCAAAATGAAACTACTCACAATATTTTAGTGGATTGATTGGGGCTCACTACCGCCATCTAAAAAATTGAGGTTTGACCTAATGATGATTCATCTCTGTAAATGGAAAAAGAAGAAAAATATAAAGTGGCCTCATCGACTGCCTCCATCCCTATTCCTTGCTTCTCTCCTTGAATTCCTAAGCAGTTATACAAAATAACAAGCTGCGACTCCTAATGTAAGTAAATCTATCAGTGCGGGAGACCTATCTAAAGTTAAAGGCATCATAACTCTGAAAGTTTTCAAATGGCTTTCTTTGTTACAAATGTCATGATATAACTTTGTTTTAAATTTTTTTGGGGGGAAGGACTATTTTCACTACCACTGCCTTGGGAAAAACAGTAAATTGCAGCTGCAAACAGATAGGAAAACAAATGTCATCGCCTGCCTCTTTTTAAAATTTCAGCTGTCATCTTACATCAATTTCAAGGTGTTAACACACGCTTCACATGCGCACACTCATATTCATGTGGCAGCTAAAATCCACAGATTTCTCCCCTGCTGTGAACATTATTGTTCCACTCCATATTCACAAAACCTCACTGACCATCGTTGTAATCAGTGGAGCCGGCCCTACGTGATGCATTATGACCGCCTCACGTGCAGCACCAAAGGGAAGCAATCAATTCTGTCTCTCTGTAAAATATACTGCTCTGCTAAAAATCTGTGTTTGAGCATTATTTATCCAGGATTGATTTACAATGTTATGGATACATTATGACCCGGAATAAAATTGGTGACTTTATTCAAAATGGGAGTGTTCTATTTTGCTGACTTGTCCCTACATCCCGACCTCTTCCTTATGTGGGCTACACACTGTAGTTCTCTGTAATAATTATAGCACAATTTCCCCCCATTTTTCCAAAGATCGGGAAAAATTGGGGAAGCGGGAAATTGTATTCTGTGGCCTTTTTAAGCCACAGAATAAGATTTGAAAGATCTACACTGCAACTCCCCTTGTTAAATAGATTAAAATTACATGAATTGATAAGACATTGCTTATCATATTCAGCTTGCCAAGTTTCTAGGTCTACTTTCAGTGTGAGTACCAGTCCACGGGAGTCTGGGCTCGGGAAATAGGCAATTGTCAAATATCCTCAAAACATGTGGTCGGAGACTTTCCCATATTCCCATATGAATTTTTTAAAAACAGTATTCTCCTGGTTTTCAAATCTGGCAACAAGCTCAGACAATGCTTAAGCTTATCCAAGGTGACGATATGAAACACCAATGCAGCAACATTGACCATGCTATGAAATTCAATGAGGTACAGGCTTATGCATATAAATAAGACTGCCACAAAGCCACTGCCACTGTTGCTTTTTTGTTTTATCTAGCTCTGCAATCACACGCTCTAGGGTTGGACCTCCAAATGTCGGTGTAACTAAACCATTCATGAAACAAGTGCTTGAAGAAGAATAGATCAAAATTAGAAAGAAACAAAAACTCATTCGTCTTAGCTGCTGTAAAGCTATTTATAGTAATAATAATACTGGTAACTTCTTGAGGTCTAACTTTTGGAAATTAGTATCAGTACAAATGCTTTTTCGAGGGCTGGGTATCCTGCAGGGGACATTTTAAAGGTGTCATGCAGCTTATGAACTGTAGTTACAGAAAAGAGAGCATTCGCTAACATTTTCAAATACCAATGTAATATTCAGCACTTCGGCACCCTGCTGAGCTGTAAATAAGCTGGTGCTTTTTGAGGTAAAGTGTTTAATTCCTTTTAAGATTTTATTTATTTATTTGTTATTTTTTGCATTACTCAACCATGAAAAAATGTTTTTGATTCAGTATGTCTGCTGATGAAAGAGAATTCCCTACCTACCTACCTATAATTTGACACTGACTATAACAACTACATAACAAAGCCTGTTTTAGAGCTCTTTTAAAAAGAGACCAAAAAAGAGATGAAGAGAGTTTTAAACTGAACTCATGCTGAAATTTACCTTGCTTTCCTTATCCGTCACGGTGCCTCTTTTCTGTAGGCTACCCAGCTTTCCTTTTCTCTTTTACATATCTAAATACAGAACTGTCTATTTTCAATTCTCTGTGCCCACATGTGGTTCAGCTATGGTTTGAATGGCTTACCATATTTCAAAATGCTAAGGCACTGAGGAGAAATTAGAGTCTAAATAAAACATCCTGTAATGGGCGCAGGGGCATGATTTCTCAATCCCAAGACATTCTCCTCTGTGTAAATTTAGATGCAGATCTACTGAACTGATCTGGATTTGAGGCATCAGGTATGGAGGTGTGATATCGTTCACGTTTGTTAACACATGGGCAAACTAGTTTGTTTGTTTTTAAATCTCACATTCCCAGAAAGATACATTAAAAGACTCATGTAAGGTGCATGGGAAATAGCCAAATATGTGTGACATGTCACTTTGGTAACAGATGATTTTGGGGAGCAGGCAATGTGTTACAATGGTAGTCATTGCAGGCAAAGGATGTTGGCAAGCATGTCAGGACATATGACACATTCAAGCACAATTTTTCTACAGGCCTTAGTGTTGCTGCCATATTTAGAATAAACACAGACATGTTTTGAAGGCACGCCTGAGGGTATAAAGTTTATTCTGTACACATTCTCCTCTGGTTTATGGTGCTACTGATTACAGGCTAACACTGCAACACGGCGGATGCGGTTTATTCATTTGTACCTCATCAAATCAGTTCTAATCACAGAATGAAGCAAGTGTTTATAGGCAATAAAAATCAAGTGATTAGCTACTCATACATCTGCAATTCTCCTAATTCAGTAATAGTGATTTTATGTGACTGTTACAAGACTGGGAGCCTCAAAGTTGTGGAAAAATAATGCGTGATACAGGCACACATGCACACATGTTTTTTTTTTGTTTGTTTGTTTCAAAGGTGGACCAGCTCTATCCTTTTGTCCAGAAAAGCTTTATAAGCAGTGACATACTTTTCCAAATAGAGTAGGGCATATATTGTCATGATCTGGGGCCAGTGGCCCAGGGTGCCTTGGTTCTTTTTGTTATGCTTTACGATTTTGTTATCTTAGTCTTTTGTTTGAGTTTTGGTGTTTGTTTCCCGTTTTCCTCTTGTTGTCGTGTGATCGGTTCAGTTATGTCCCTGTGTTCCCTGTGTGTTGTAATTGAAGTTCTGTTATGTGCCTGTGCGTTCTGTTTTGTCACTTCCTGTTTTATTTTGATGAGCTTGTGTTCCGTGTGCTTCGTATTTAGTTTTGCTTCCTTGTGTATCATCAGTGTATTATGTTCAGCTGTGCTCCCCTCATGTTTCCACTCCCCTCATTAGTCCCTTGTGTATTTAAGTGCTGAGTCTCAGTCTGTCCTTTGTTGCATCGTCGTCTATGTTTCTACCTGTTAGCTGTGAGTGCGTTTGTTCTGGTTTTGAGTTTTGTTTTTTCCTTCTCCCAGGCTCAGTGTTTTACTTTAGCAACCTGGTTTGAGATTTTGTTTGTTTACGTTTTCTAGTTTTGTGCATTAAAAGAAGTTTAAGTTTAAGTCTGTCTGCGGCGTCCTGCGTTTG